>JAOCPT020476651.1:0-12865 GCA_026546935.2 Palythoa grandiflora
ACCCCCCTGCTTATTCGGACCCCCCCGTCTAGTCGGGAGATAAGAGTACACTGTTATGGCAGATGTTACTGGTACAAATCCTGCTGTTGTTGTGAAATAGTTTAGATTGCGACCATTTTACCATCATAAATACCTTTTAAAAAATTTCATCACTTTGACACCATGGTTATAAAGTGAATTCTGTTTTGCAGATGGTCTCTCGCACTCATACTCTAGATCTTTTGTAAAGGCTATAAGAAAATAAGATTCTTGCTACATTTGTCTTATTTGTTGCTAATCTTAAGTTGTTCTTGTATGATTTTTAGTGAGCGCGCAATCAGTACATGTACAGGACGGTATCTTCAGCTGGGGTAGAAGTGAAAAACCTGTTTTAAAAGGGTAGGTTGGTTATAGTGCAATAATTGTAGTAATTATTAGAGTTTTGGTCTCAGTTTTTTACACTTTAGTTTGCACTGGGATCTTTTAGACGGTGAAGTTTCTCAAAGGCTGTGTTCGGAAAAAGGGAAACAGCTGTTTTCACACTTACGCATTGTTTCTTTAAGGCCTGATTTTCATATAACCGTCCCAATCGTTGCAAAAATTTTGAAAACGGTTGGGATGATCAGGCGATCCGAACGATTATATGGAAACAACGCTAGATAGAACTATGGATAGAACTGCTAGTGATCAGGACAATTATATGGAAACAACTCTAGATAGAACTATGGATAGAACTGCTTGATCCGGATGATTATATGGAAACAACTCTAGATAGAACTATGGTAGAACTGCTAGTGATCAGGACGATTATATGGAAACAACGCTAGATTGAACTATGGATAGAACTGCTAGTGATCAGGACGATTATATGGAAACAACTCTAGATAGAACTGTGGTAGAACTGCTTGATCAGGACGATTATATGGAAACAACTCTAGATAGAACTGTGGATAGAACTGCTGGCAATCAGGACAATTATATGGAAACAACTCTAGATAGAACTGTGGGTAGAACTGCTGGCAATCAGGACGATTATATGGAAAAAGGTATAGATGGAACTATGGATAGAATTGCTGGCATTTAGGACAATTATATGGAAACAACCTTAAATAGAAATAGGGATAGACTTACTGGCGAAGGACGATTATATGGAAACAATTCTAGTAAAACTATGGATAGAACTGCTGGCGATCAGGGCGATTATACTGAAGCAAGTATGGAAAGAACTATGGATAGAACTGCCGGTGGTCAGGAAGATTATAGGGAAACAACTTTAGATAGAACTAAAGATAGAACTTCTTGCAATCATTACGATTGTATGGAAACAGCTATAGATTGAACTATGGATAAAACTGCTGGCGATTGAGACAATTGTAATCCTCCCTGAGTTTTTCAGAGCATTTCTATATGATCGTCCCGATCGCCTCATGACATTATGGAACGATTGAGACAATCTTCATTTCGATCATATTTTTTTTGTTTTCGTTTTTGCTTAGCATTAATCTGAACATCCAAGCTGGCTCCTTGGTGGCTGTTGTAGGCCAAGTTGGATGTGGAAAATCCACCTTACTTTCAGCTCTTTTAGGAGAAACGGAGAAACTGTGTGGACAAGTTTACGTTCAGGTGAGTTATCGTATTAGAACACTACCCTATTATCACCATGAACAAGACCACTCGATATACTGCAAGAGAACGAATTTCATTGAATCTATGATTATCTTACAGGGTTCAGTTGGATACGTTCCACAGCAGGCCTGGATACAGAACGCTACACTGAGAGATAACATTTTGTTTGGCCGTATGTTTATTCCGAAACGTTACCGAAAAGCTGTGAATGCATGTGCACTGAGGATGGACTTAGACATTCTACCGGCGGGTGATCTAACAGAGATAGGTGAAAGGGTAGGGAATAATCTTCCAGTACCCAGATAATTAACTGGAATATCCGCGAGTTTCTCAGTAGGAGATTTTAGGACGGATCACAGGGTTTCCCTCCCTCCTTTCTTTCGTCCGTGTCCGAAACGAACCAAAAAGGGTACCACCTAAATAAGGGGATAGTTTTACCACATTACAATTAAGTTTAATTTTCAAGAGGTAAAAATCATAATTTCAGCATATTCTACTGTTGCTACTACACTGGACAGAGTGACTTCTAGATTCTAGATCAAAGATTCTGTTATAGATTCTGGCCTAACGTTCTCTGTAATGGCCATCAATCTTCTGCCTTCCAGGGACGCAGAACATTTCTACTTTTGCATCCCAAAATCGATTTTTTGCGTAAAATATGCAAGTTTTTGCGTTAATGAACACCCTGCAGTTTTTGCTAATCTCATTATTCTTTTTGTTTAGAAGGGCCAACACTTTTATTAGCAACACAACACCTTTTCTCCTATAACTATTGTTGTTTTTTTAAATGAACGCATCTGAACAGTCAAGTAAAAAATTATATAATTGTATTATGTCTTCAAGTGATCATCAGCAAGAATACTTAAATGCATGCAATTCTGTAATTGGTTTTCGATCCATTAAATCCTTAACCTTACTTCATCATCATCATCATCATCATCATCATCATCATCCTCATCATCATCATCATCATATATCCTCTCTATGCCTAAGTGGCACATAGGGCCATCACAAGGTTCTTCCACTCTTTCCTGTCAGCCACGTTAACCCGCGCCTCATTCCATGACCTCCACCCCACCTTGCCTCTCTCTTGCTCTACAGTCCTTCTCCAAAAGGTCTTTGGCCTTCGTCGCTTTCTTCGTCCTTCTGGTGCCCTGGTTATTGTAATGTCACTATCTCCCTCCCGATCTTGCTTCAACACATGACTAATCATCTTCCATCTCCGTTTTTTAACTTCTCTGCTCAATGGCTCCATTTTTTTCTCTTTTAAGCACTTCTTCATTGCTGATGTGGTCTTGCCAATTAATCTTGGTACATTATCAAACTACATTATCTACATGACTTGTCTTGCCTTGGTTTTGGATCGTAACTTGACTGACTGGGTGAAACAGCAAAACAGAAACAAGTTGATGTGTTTTTTAGGGCATCAATTTGAGCGGTGGTCAGAAGCAGCGTGTGAGCCTCGCCCGTGCTGTGTATTTTGATGCTGATGTGTATCTCCTTGATGACCCACTCAGTGCTGTTGATTCACATGTTGGTAAACACATCTTTGATAAAGTTATTGGACCGCAGGGACTTCTCAAAAAGAAGGTGACACCTTGTTTAGATTTTTTAATACTTTTAGTTACATAAAATTGGGTTGAAGGTTGAACTAGTTGCATGTACAGTCACACACAAAGAATAGATACATATTTCCTTTCTTTGTACTATTCCTTTGCAGACCCGCATTCTAGTTACCCATGGAATAAAATACCTACCGCAGGTGGACCAGATAGTTGTTCTACAAGATGGTAGAATTTCAGAGGTAAGCGAGCAACTTGCTCTAAATTCCCAATTTGGAAGCTTTTTCAGCAATGTAATTAGGCGCTTTGGAAAGTAACACCAAATCAACAACAAACTTTGAAAGGTTATATCTGCCATATATATGCCGATTAAGCATACAATATTTTTTTGCACACTTTAACAAAAACAGGCAATATCATTACAGGGTTCGTACCGTCATAGAAAAAATGCCTAAAAAATGGTAAATTTGAAAAAGAACAAATTTTAGGACTTAAAAGTGCCAAGAAAGTGCAAGATCACGCTTGAATTGATAAACTACACATTGTTTACTCACTACTGTAGGTTTTACTTCGTGGTGCGCACTTATAACAACTTTGTTAGCAAAGTAGTGCAATGTAATGAACAAAACACTCCGACGCAACATAACGAAAAAGCTGTCCGAATTGTTATACCTTTTAAAGACTAAAAATCTGCAAATGCGGTGCGTAAACAACTCAAAGATCTTAGTTTGAAAATCGGAAATGCTGACGTAGTACCCGTGTTCACAAGTGTCAAGATAGAGAAAGACCTTAGGAGCAAGCATAGCACAGTTGGTAAGTGCGCTTCCTTCTGTGCTCGAGGTCCCCAGTTCGATTCTCAGTGACTCCAACGCCTATTCCGATTTTCCTCTCATCCGTGTACCTTGAGCTTTAAATACCGGTAAAACGGAGAACTGACAGAGGAAGGGGGGTAAAGTGCGCACCGAGGGCCACAAGTTTATCAGTGTTTCACTGTCACGTTTTCCCCTCGTTAAACAAAGTCTCTTCACCTTTTTACCTTTAAGCACAGCAAGGTAAAACCTACAGTGGGTGAGTAACCAATGCATAGTTTATCAATTCAAGTGTGATCTGTGTGAAACAGATTACATTGGTTATACTACCCGACATCTTCATAAACGAATCGAATAACACAACTTTTAGGCATCCGCGGTTGGTTGACACATGATTTATTCACACAACATCGGGAAACCCCAATTAGGAGACTGTTTGGGTTTGTCTCATCTACGAGATGCTGTTTATCCGTGACAAAAGTTCCATGTTGAATACTCAGTGCGGGCTAAAGTGTTTTTGATTTCACGCTTTACGCATAGTAACAGTTCTATTGTACTCTTTCACGCTTTGTATAGGTAATCACACGAGGCCAAATACTATCAAGGATTAATTGCAATCTTGAGTGTTTTGGAAATTTTCCAAAACTAAAGTGCAATTAATCCTTAATAGTATGAGGAAAATCACGCACGCAGTCTATTTTTATCTGGGAAGCCTGTTTAGCGCTACGGCAAATCATCAATCAAATTGAACTGACCAATCGATTCAATGAGATTTTATTCTCCAAAACCATGTCATGAGACACTGCCAAAAGTCTAGAAAGCAAAGCTCATTTCAACAGAGCGTTTCTGCTAACAGTCGTAATCGTAGTAGTATTCGTTATCGTAATTCTATTCGTAGCCGTAATCATCGTAGTAGTCGTAATTTTAGTCGTAATTGTAGTCGTAATCATAGTCGTAATCGTATTTGTAGTCGTAATTGTCGTAGTAGTCGTTATCGTCGTAGTAGTCGTAATCGTCGTAGTAGTCGTAATCGTCGTAGTACGAGGACTCATGCGATTACTTGTTCATCAATAAAGGGCAAAATTTATACGAAGGAAAATTACGCGCGCAGTCTATTTTTATCTGGGAAACCTGATTACCAAAAATGCCCTTGATTACCAAAAATGCCCTCGATTAAGAAAAAATGCCCTCTCTCTCAACCAATCAGCGCTCAGTAAGTTTGCCCTTTATTGATAAGGATTATTAACTCAAGGGACCTGAAATAACAGAGACCTGAGATACTCTCAGATAACTTGGTGTTGCTAGTGTAAATGGGGTTGTATAGAGTTAACATTCCACCCACAATAACTTGTTTTTGTGTTTAAAGGAAACCATAGTGTCAGCACAGGTACGGGAAGTATCAGTTGGTTGTAAAGGACTACTAAACATAAAATAAAACCATGATCATTATGGTTTGTGTCAGATATCTCAGTAATTTTATTCTCAAGTAGAGAAACTGGTTTCCGACATTATTTGAAGTGTATACAATAATTACTAAATGAGATGGAAAAGTGGCATTATCACCTGCTGCCATGATACATTTCTGTATGTTGTGTCCATGCTATGTAGCATGACTCACTCTGTATCATTTTCGTTGATGCTTTACAGAAATGGCTCGGAAGGCTCAGGAAGCCAAGCTGCGGCGCAAGATGGAAAGACAAGCTGCTGCAGAAGCTGCTAAGCAAGCAAAGAAAGAAAGAGGTTAGAAACGAACGTACTGCTTTGAGATGATTAGATTTTTCTTGTGCCAAAACTTTAATTAAAGTTTCATGGTGTTTGAATTTTATTTAACGAAGCAAGAAAAAGTATGAGAAATGTGAACAATGAATGCTCAATTAGTTTTGTTTATTACACATTTGTTTGGTAGATATTGATGAACTATAAAGCCTTAAATTGTTATATCAGTGAAAAAAGCCACATCAGTGAAGTGATATGGAAAGTGGCATCACGGTAAAACGTCAGAGAAAAAGACTTTAGTTTTAACCAATCATGTTGCTTATATTGATGCTTGAAAGGGCTTGAATTTGAAAATAGAAATTCAAATCCTTGAAAGTACTTGAACTCGTGCTTGATTTTTGCAAGTACGTTTTCGAGATTTTGTTTGCAATTCTGCTAATACAGGCTGTGTAGTGTTGTTAGTTTTGCTACATGTAAGCCCATAAAGAAAATTGAGAATGGATACATGAAACTTGC
This sequence comes from Palythoa grandiflora, assembly GCA_026546935.2. Taxonomy (NCBI): domain Eukaryota; kingdom Metazoa; phylum Cnidaria; class Anthozoa; order Zoantharia; family Sphenopidae; genus Palythoa; species Palythoa grandiflora. Next base: position 6,209 of record JAOCPT020476651.1, read on the forward strand.
AAAGAGTATTCCTTAAAGTAATTCTTAAACTGTGGTGTTGAAAATCCTTGAAGAGTCTTGGACTTTCAACTTCAGGCATTTGTATGATCCCTGTGTATTGTACTGTGAAATCACTAGCTTTGCACTTTGTAAGCTGCTCACTTTTTTAAATGAAACATGTTTTCAAACTTACTGATTGTTAGTTTTTCATTAGATGTGCATTGTTGAATCTTTCAAACTAATTAACAATCAAATATTATAAACCGTTATGAGCTTAATATCATTTTTATTATCTTTCTTTCCATATCATATCATTCACTCACATGATCATAGACTTAGTGATTTAAGATAAAAAATTATGACATGAAAAATCATTATTAAAATGATATGAAACTCATAATTTAATAACCTCTATTCACATTTTGTGTAATGTAACTTATGTTGTTTTGTCTATAGTTTTTCAGTATTGAACTGTGACTGATACATATGCATACATGTTTTTTGTTGTGAAGTTTTTGATTGATTACATTTTATGGCATTGAGCGTTGTTGTGAGGTGCGAGAAAGTGAAGTTAGGTATCATTGTCTGGTTGTATTTTTGTATCATTTAATATTATTAAAATAGAGTGGTCCTGAGCTCAAGTGTGTTCTTGAACACAGCTGAGGCCAGGTTGAGGAAGAAAATTGAGAAACAACAGAACGTCCAAGCAGCCCGGCAAACCAAAAGGGAAAGAGGTGATTTGTAAAATTGCCATTTTGATTGTTGAAATTGTTTACTGTTCTTTCTCTCCTCTGTTTCGATGTGAAAGTGTAATGCCTCATAAATTAAAGTTAGTGACGTCTATAAAATTTCTAGATTGAACTTAAAACACACTTTTGTAAAGAAGTGTTTTTATTATATCTTGTAGTGGAAATGTTTGGTTGCCAAAATCAATAGGTTGTTTTTGCCCAACAGAAGAAGTAAAATACCCAACCAATCCAACAAACCAAAAATAAATTATCCCAATAGAACATGATATACCTTTGGTTCATTGTTAACTCTTTTCCTTCTGAGTTTTTAATAGACCAAGTGTATAAAATAATTTGCCAGCATCTGAATTTTGTGGTACAATCAGAATTTCCTTCATCGACACTTCACAACAAACAAAATGAATGGACACTTTATTGGTTTTCATTCAATTGGTCAAAAGTTAAGACAACTTGGTTTATGTGAAACTGGGTTTAACAGGGTAAGAGTTAATATTATCTTTTGGATCAGATATTCTATAGTTGTCAAACAAAACAATGGTCTCTTTATCTGTAATGACAACCATACAAACAGAGCTTTTCAGTGTCGTACAGTAGTTGCAGCACAACATAGTTATGTAACAAGCAATGTATTTAGAAAGTGTTTCTTGCTACTGCCATGCATTTCATGTCTGAACTCGGAGCACTGTGCAACAGCCAGTTGTACTAAGCTGGTTATGATTTTTCGAGAAGGAGGGAAATTAAATGCCCAAAGAAAAACCATTGATTACAGAGTGAAATAATTGAGAAATGTCAGCCCACTTACTAAGCCCAAGATTCCGTTCTTGGCAGAATGAATCCGAGGTAGGAGGTATGAGTGACAGCTGTTATGCCTTTATGAGATTCTCTTTATGAAAAGCAAACAGTGTAGACCTTCTTAACACTTTTCCTGCTTAGTTTTCAAGAACCTGCTTGTTATCAAGCTTGCAAAGCTTACCAACTTTTGAATTTCGAGATACAATTGACATTATTTTCTGAAACTAAATTTGGAGATAAGCGAAATGAATGGTCACTTATTCATAGGATTTCAATCAGTGGTACAAAAGTTGAGTCATTTTTGGTTTATCTGAAACTGGGTTTAACAGGTCAAGGGTTACATTTGTTTTTTTTTAAATAAAAAAAACCAAATCTGTCAGTATAAATTATTTTGATTTGACAATAACATATATGATGATTGCAGAAGACTATCTAATTATTGTAACAAGCTTAAATACCATTTATTTCAATTCTTTTTTAATTTTTCTGGTTCAAGGTGCTCAATCAAAACCACTTATTACGGCTGTTTATAGTTAAGTGTGTTTCTACAAGCCATAATCTAACAATAGACATTTAGACTTAACTATAGTGTTAGTGCTTTCTCATGGGTGTCAGAAAGCTAGTGCAGCCAATGTGAGAAAAATAATTGTGATTGCATAACAATAAAAACAGTGGTAAAATTCAGAACCAAGACTTTTTGTGTTGCCGAAAAGTAATTATATGATGATTTTATGAGCCAGGCTCACATTTTGTTAACAATAGATACACTTTGGGCATCTGCATTCATTACATTGCAGTACCTTAATGTAAGCAGTGCTAAAATTAGTATTTTTCAAAACAGAGTATAAAATGTTATTTTGATGAATCAAAACTTCTTAAAATACAGTGGTCAGAGACTGTATTTTTTATCTGTTGTTCCTCATGAGCTTCATACAACTAATGTCAAATTACTTCTATCTGATAACTAATATCTATTTAACTTCTTCTGTTTTGTTTGTATTTTATGGCGAGTAAACAGATAGTCTAATTTTCCAATTTTGTGTTATATGTGTTATTTTTTCTTCAACTTGAGTTTTATTGTTTTTTAGCACGTATGCTTGCTGAACAGAAGAGAATCGCCAAGGAGAGAGCAAAGGAACAACGGCATTTTGTAAGAATTAAGACTTTCTAAATTTGGGATGCACAGCTGTGTCATCTGTAACTTTATCTCAGTTAATTTGAATGTTGGCCTGGAAAAAATGAAAAGAATGAAATATATTTGAAAAAAATTCTTGGTGTTTATTCGATAGTTTAAGTAGTTTTTAGTGGTACTGTGACTGTTTTTGTAATAGTTATAAATTATTTTATTTGAATTATTGTCAAGTTGTAATTGTTATAATAAATTCAGCTGCCAACCACAGTTTAACACTCATTGTGATAATAATTATTAATGGTTGTCAATATTGACTCATAAAAACATTAAAATATATACTCAAGATGATCAAGACAAAAGCATGAACCACGTTTTCAGTTATCAAGTGTCTGTCATTTAGGCCTAGAGTTTTTCAAGATACTTGATTGAATAAACTTATAGCATATTGTCAAAAACCCAGCTATCTGATTGCCTGACCACCTTACTAACTATTTTTTACAGTACAACTATTCTTTAATGTTTTCTGTTGGGTATTTTATGGAAAGGGGAAGCCTATTATATATCAGCTTTCAAAGCTTAAAGAATATTACATTATCTCCCCCACATTAACATGGTTAATGGAGCCGCCTAAAGAGTCACTTTCCCCAAAATATATTTTGAACTGGGAATGCATGGCTCATTAGCTCTTTGTCAGGAAGAATACAGCCCCAGCAAAAGCTGCAAGGAGCCTAATGCATGACGTGTTTCAGTTATATCACTTATTCTGTTTCATAAGTCTACTCTAATTATTATAGTGGTGAAATAACCAGCCTGTGATATTTCTATGAAGCACTTCCAAGTAATATTCTTCATCAGTCTTCTGAACAGCAATGGCAAATCATCTGTTATCTGTTGTTCCCTGTACTCAGGAAGTTTGTTTTATCAAAGACATTTTAAAGATATAAATTTGAAGTATTTGGATCATATTTCACAATTGAGAAGAATTGATTTTTGGTGTAAAGAAAAAGCTTTACATTTTTCTTATTTGAGTCTCTGTTACTTATTGCATTTTATAATTTAGGACAAAATTCAGCGGCAAGAACAACTTCGCCATGAGAAAGAACTAAGAGCACAACAGATTATGGAAGTGAGTTACTGTGTTTTTTCAGTTGCCTTATTTTTAATGTTTTTCATGAATTTTTTGTTAGTTGTTTTTGTGGTTGATAAAAATTGTAGCACTGATATCAACAAAGGTCGCAAGTTTGAATCCCATTGAAGCCAAGTTTATTTTGGAAAGTTAATACGGTATTAAATTTCTATAAATGCAAACAGTTTGACAGGGAATGAACTAATGATCTTTCTGCTCTCTTAAAACAGTCGAGACGTCGAAAAAAGGAAGATTTGGCAAATGCAAAGTATGAAGAAGCAATGAAAAAAGCAAAGGTACTTAAACTTCAGATAAATACAACAATTTTTATTGGATCATTCATTTAGTTAAACGCCATTTATGATAAAATTAGATGTTCCGTGATTGTGCAGAACTGTTTAACATAATATTTTAGGATGACCTTTTTATAGAAATAAAACTAAATCCTTGTGATGTTGATGGAACATATAATCGAGTTATTGTTTTTGTCTATTTAGGAACGTGAACTCAAGAGGCAGCAGTCCTTATTGCTGAAGCAGCAGGTTTGTAGGATAGCCACTACTCCTTGATACATTTCTCACGCTAGCACACAATTCATTGCTGGATTATCTGCAAAGTTCTGTTTGCCCCATGTATCACAAATAAAGTGTGATACAAATACTGATAGGAGGCATTTTTCATTTAAACAAACGAGGCAATACACAGATTTTAAAGAAGAGTATGTTTCTTAAACCTTATCAAATCTTTATAACCGCGAAGGTCGTACCATAACGCCATTGTATATAACCACAGTACAAATCTAATAATTACTGTAGAACTAAAGCTGGCATAGATGGACCCAGAGCATTTTCATTCTTACTCAAGTTCCTGGGCTTTCACCCGTCGTCAGAGAGTTAAAATGCTTTGCATCAGTAATTCCGTGGGATATATATCTTATTAGGCTTTGGCTGCCAATATCACTGATATTTTTACGAGCCGAAATACAACTTGACGAGTAAAAATTTCCAGCGATATTAGCAGTTAAACCGCCTAATAAGTTGTTTATTATACGATATCTTCGGAAAACTTCGTAAATGTTCGGAAAACCTCGGAAAATTTTCGGAAGTTCACAGAGTGCGTTCAAAACCGTCAGTAACAACTTTTACAATTTTTGAAAACTTTCAGAAGCTCTGGAAAACTTCAGAAAATCTTCTTAAACGATTCTAAACTGAATAAAATGAAATTTTACGACTTCTTAAAATGTTTGGAACATCTTCGTAAATCTTCAGAAGTAGTCCGAAATTTTCTGGAAGATACTCGTTCTCTGATCTGTTCGGAAACGTCTGCAACAGTTAAACCATATTGGTAGGCACCAGAATGATCATTGAAAGGTTCTCAGACTGTCCAATATCGTCTGATATTCGTCATTGTCTATTGGGGTTATTGTACGGTTTTGTGAACGTATCGTATAATAAAACGTCTTACTTCAACGCCTCGAGCCATACCTGCTAGCACTTTATTTTTTTCAAAGAAAAAACAAAGAGTAAATTTGATTTTGTCGTTTTTATTATCCAGAAAGATATACCTAGAGTTTATAAAAAACTTAAATGAGTAGCTTTGGAAATGCCTTCGTTAGAGCGACTGAAAGTTAACCTAAATTCATGGTGGCGAAAACGTGATTTTGTGACTTTTAGGTGTCACGCTCTCTCGTAGCCATATATCAACGAAAGCAAGAGGCAGAGAAAAAAGAAATGCATTTTTTCATTGCTCATCAACTTTATTCAATGCAGGGATTTTGACCTGGCTTGAGTGGTTGATTCTTACGCAGACTGCCTCTTAACTGCTGTTTGTAAGAGATTTTTGATTTGACATGGAAATAATACCATTAAATGACCTTGGTCACCAGTAGAAACTGTTGTAACTTGGTGGAAGAGCATCTGCTTTATACGGGAGATCTTGGGTTCGATTCCCAAACCTGAGCCATTTGCTGGATTTTCAAAAACCATATCTTACTCACAAGATATGTTTCAATTTGTCCGAGCTTTCTTTGGTCTCCAGCATCAGTTTGGGAATACAATATGGAGAGCTGTGGTGATTCGTGTAAAATCAGTTGAAACAAAAAGCAAATCACCAGTTCACAGGAAATCACTTGCCATATCAGTCAACAAAGAGCTTTGTTATTATTTCCGTTTTGTTTTATCGCATTTAAAAAATTCTGCATCCAAACACCTTCAAAGATCCAGGACAAGTGAAAATAATTTTAAATCTAGGGAAGAATTTCGGAAAAAAAATCGGATTATTTTTATAAATGTTTTCTGATTGAAATTTTTGGCCAAATAATAACTAAATGAGAAAGGGAAAAATTGGTCCCCTAAAATCTTTTAGTTGAGTTTTTTCACTCGACTGCAATTTTTAAACAGCAAATAACGATTACATTTTTAAGCATTTAAATAGCTTTTGAAGTGTAAGAGCTGACAGTTACTTTGAATAATAACAGATTTTGTTTGGTGTCAACAGGAAAAGGACAAGAAGAAACAAACCCAGCAGATGATTCGTGCCATTGAATCTCAGAGGAAAGCAGAGGCAAGTTGTGATTTTATTATGGGAATTGCAACTTTCTAACTTTATAATTTGAGACAATCACGAGAAGCCAGCGAACCTAATTTTTACAGTGGTATGTTACACTTATGCAAAAATTGTAACTAAAACCTATTTGCAACTGGTATGCAAATAATCTAGGCTGTAGCTGATCAATCAACCTGAAACAACTACACAACTCACGGCAATAAACATTTACCGTATTTACTCGATTAAACGCCGCCCTCGAATAAACGCCGCACCTGAAAGCCAAAATATTATTAAACGCCGCCCTCGAATAAACGCCGCACCCTGGAACAGAC
>JAOCPT020476732.1:0-12864 GCA_026546935.2 Palythoa grandiflora
CTGAAGTCAAATGTAAGCAAAATCCCCACCCCGTCGGGCCAAATTTTCAGTCAAATGAACGCATCAAATAGCGTCATTTCCCCTAGGATCTGTGGACAATGGCAAAGGTTTCTAACAGGTAAACCATTTCAAAAAATGATAATTCTTTCAGAATTCTACTTAGGAATAGTTTTTAGAATTCATCTTTAGAGTTCTTCTTTAGAATTCTCCTTTAGAGTTCTTTTGTAGAATTTTCTTCTTTTCAATTCTTCTTCAGCATTGTCTGAGATCCAAACTTATTTGTTCCAAACTTTCAAATACGATGATTTGAAAGAAAGATTACAAATAAACCTGAATGTCTGATGAAATTTAAGTGTAATTTAACCCTCTAAACAGGAAGGCAATATAAAGAATGTGTGCCTTCAATGCTTGTCTTTCCATTTACAAAATATTAAGCTTATCTTTCTCTGTTGTTGGATGTTGTGTCTATGGGTGTACCATGCATTTTGCAACGAACGGGCATAGTGATCGAGATCCGTTTTAAACTGCGTGCTTCTTCAATTCTCTACGATTAGTTATCAGTTTCTTCGTTGCATGTGTAATTCCCTATGTTGGCCCCAACATGTCGGTGGGGATTCAATAGTTGTAAATAACCCCACCCCCTTGGGCAACAATTTTGTTCAGAAGAGCGTCAATTTCCCTATTATCCACGACCCTGGCCCGAGAAAGATGGGGGGGGTGGGTGGATGTTTCAATTGACTGGTGCATAATAGCAAACTCTTTTGTTATAGTTTGATGATAATTTAACTTGGACACCGTGAGTTGAAATTAGACTGACGTTTCGGACTATAGTCCTTCGTCGGAGTAAAGTGTGTTATAACCAGTAAGTTTTGCCGAAGCTCATTAAATTATTCTTTATTTTTTGGCAACTTCTTTTCAGTTTGTTCTTTCATTGTTCTTATTTCTGTGAGCGGTTTTTGTTGACGAAAAGGCAAAATAGAAACAAGGCGTTAGAAAATGAGCCGCCTCGCGCCGCAGATGTATTGTGGGGCTGAATTTAGAGGCGAAGTACCTTTATTGTTTGTTGACTGATTAGTCTTTAGGGCTCAGTGAATGTTATACTGTATGTCCAAGTTAAATTATGAGTTTGGGTCAATTTCCTATTACAAAAACTTTCCTAGTAATCGATGCACAACCTAAATTTGTTTTTAATGTTTTTAAATTTTGGCAAATTTGAGCCTCGTTGTTCTTATAATTTTTTCATAAGATGAAGCGTGCATGCATGCATGTAATGTGTGTGTAGATGGATGTATGGCTTTTTACACCTGCCCATTACGCTCCGAGATCGATGTCCGATAAAATCAACACTCTCGACTGAGATGATTGAAGCATTGAACATATATAAGAGGAGTTATCATCTTCATCTATGCCTTCATAAATGGGAATGGAAAAGAGCACGAGTGTTTAAGGCTAAACCCCATTATTTAAGCCTTGATATTGCATACGTATACCCATCAATTTTTTTAATGAGTTCAGAAATTTCAAAATTTATGGAACTTTCCAAACTCAATCGGAACAAAGAGAGAAAACAAAATTTCTAAGAAAATTAGTAATAACAAGTACGTCATCAAAAACGCAGTGGTCAAACGTAGACCGGATTGATTTAGTCAATATTTACTCCCCCATCAAGCACAGTTTGAATCTGTCGGGCAATTGAGTGGTGCATGAAGTCAATTTGTTTCCAGTGACAATACTTTAAAGAAATAACATAAAGCACGCAATCTCATTTTCCAAAAACATTCCCATGTCAGGCTACAATGCCAACGAATGTAGAAAACAAAGTTTATAAGAATGTAAGCAAATAAAAAAATACGTCACTGAAAACGAAAATTCTATCTTCCCCCTCAACACAGCTTGAGTCTATCAGAAAATTGAGTCTATCAGAAAATTGAGCCTTATTGACAAGCTGAGATAGGCGAATGAAGTCAATTTTTTTCTAATGAGATAAAATGACAAAAAGCACGCAATCTCATTTTCCAAAGCTTTTTCAATGCAGACTTCCACGTCATTTAGTCAACTTTCTGCGACTCTTCTATCACTCTATTAGCGTTTTATATTAACGTCTTTCCTATGTGGTTTTCAAGATGTGTTATCAAACTTGCAAAAATTACCAACAACAAAATGAATGGTAACTTTATAGGGTTTCATCAACTGGCTCAAAAGTTAGAGTGAATAACAGCAATCATTTCTACTGAACAAAATGAATGGTCACTTTATAGGGTTTCAACCAACGATTCAATAATTGAGACATTCTTGGTTTATCTGGAACTGGGATTAGCAGAATAAGGACTAAATAAAATAAATTGGGTGAAACTTCAACTCAAAAGCAACAGTTTGCCTTAATTAATTGTTTTAACAGTGCCTTGGAGCACATTTGCTTTTGATCTAATTACATTTATTCATTATTTAGTTATTTTTATTCGTTATTTAGTTGCCTACACAATGCAAACGAATTTGTGTAAAGTACAATGTAAATTCTGTGTATACTGATTAATCACTAGTTAAACTCACGTTGCACAGTACAATTTTGGTTTCTTATATTCATTAGTTTATTGTGATCAAGATTTTCAAGCTCTAGCAGAGTACAAAGCTCAACAAAAGTTAAATTAGTGACTATATTTACTTTCCAAACAGTCTATCAATAATTTTTTGTGCCAGGTATTTACAAACATATGCATGTTATTTCAATTTTGGTGAACAACAAAGAAGGGAGTGTCGTATTCAAGTTCCATATACATTACATTCTCGTTTATTCTACTTTAGTATACTCTAGGAATATAAATACATTATCCACTTTCATTTTGGACTCTTTTCAGAGTAAAGTAACTCGAGTGAATGATCAACGTTGTAAACTTTTTCCTTAACATAGTAGAATTGTGATTAATTCTAAATTTACTAATTTTACTGACCAATTTTGACCGAATAAATATCACAAAGGGATGAAAATGGCAATTACGTGCACTTTTCCTCAGTTAGGCGAGCGGTCTCCGAACTAATTTCTCTTCCTTTCTTTTTTCTATTTTTTCCCTGTTCTCGTTGTTTCTTTTTGCCAAATCATGCTGTGTTCTGTATTGAATATTAGCTTGATATGACATGTAATTTTTTCTTCAGCATGAGTATTTGTGAGCAATGATATAACTTTCATTGAAAAATGCGTCATAAAAGATAGGGCTTCGTAAAAATAAAGAAATCGCCGAGTTATACAAATTATTGTGACATTTTTGTAAATTCTTAGAAAATGAATAAAAGAAAAAAACACTTTAATCATTAACTAATTAACTATACTACTGTTTCTTTTTTATTGTGCGCCGGTTTATTCTTGGTGTTTACGTGTGGTAGAGTAGTATCCACAATGATGCTATCTCCATTTTGCAGTTTGAGTAGATCTCTACTTTGCTCTTTTGCCAACTGGCTGCTACTACGTCTGCAATAATGGCCAATAGTTTCGTCTCTATCTATGCTTTGCTTTTTGTTTACTCTCGCTATTTCATTGCAGCAGCTGCAAAACTTGAACGCTTTCAATAACATTCGTATAATTTCTCGCCGTATATGTTTCACCAAAGCACCGTAGATTATTGGATCTAAACAGCAATGAAAGTAAACGGAAAGATCATAAAATTTAAACAGTATTACCGCCATTTTCCGATATTTAGAATTGCCAAAATCTATTAGAAGCCATGCAATTTGACCTGGTAACATAAATACAGCAAAGAGAATGACAATTATAGCTAGTGTCTTTATGACATGGATATCCTCTTTTCTTCGCGTTGCACTACTTGGAAAATATCTGGTTTGTCTACGTTTAAACAGGTGCGAAAAAAGTGAAAACTTCAGATCAAAAGCAATGCGAATATAAGCAGTGGTAATTATCATAAGAGGTAGAATGTATTGAATCACGGCTAAACATGCTGTATATGTTTGCCGTTCCTTCTTGGACGACCAATCTTCGTAACACCATCCTCCAGTCGAAGACTTTGCAACTACCATCAATGGAACTACGACAGCAAAAGAAGCAACCCATAGGGACATAATCCACAATAACACCACTGTTCGCTTGATCTTCGGCTTCAGAGGATAGACTATAACTCTACAACGATAAACTGCCATGGAGCACATTGTGAAGATACTGACATTGTTGGAAACTGTCATCATCGGCCAAACGAATCGGCAAAAACTTTCTGGTAAATTTATCTTTTCAAAGATTAGTAAGTTTAGCGGCAGAGAAAACAGCAAAAGAGTTAAATCTGCAAACGCTAGATTTATTATGAATAAATCATTCGTCGATACTTTTGATTTTTTCTTGATAACAAGCAAAAGTGATGTGTTTCCTGTAATTCCCAGGAAAAATGTCAAACTGAACACAATTATCCTCGCGTGCCTGTCGACTGTATACATGTAAGAGTGGTTCGTTGGGTTAGTAATTGCTCCTTCAGGCATTTTAGCTCAGAATGGTAGGAATGTTTTCCTTGGCTTGTTTTCAGATGTGGCTAATTAGCACCTTTACTTTTCTCGATAGTTTTCTGTTATAGCTTTGCGGGTTTTTTTTTTCGTAAACGCCACTGAAGAGTTGTTTTATGAAGCCGGTATGCGTAAATATAGTGGAAGTCTCAACTACCGTCCAATCTTCGGTTCTTTGCCTTCGTCGATGACCAACCGGAGTTTAATTCAGTCTAGTTCAATGTGCTGTGCAGTGATCATGCAGATATGTACATTGGAGGTCCACTCATCAGCTCTAGTTCTGTTTTGACTCATATCTCCCAATCAATCGGTTTCTGTTTTTTCCGGCTTTGACTCACGTATAAAGTATATTTACAAATTTATACCTTTAATAAAAACAAAAGCAGTAAAAATGCGTAAACATAATTTAAAGCGCAATATCACCCTTATGAGGATCAACAGCCAAAATTGTGATCGGTTTCTTAAATCAAATGGCTTTAATGCACAAAAATCATATTTACTTCTCTGTCATAGGCCAATTTTTTTACGTAAGTTACTTTATTTCCGCACACCTACTGGGTTTTGGTAAACAAAAAGATTTTAGGGGCTTGATCACTCTCGGCAAAGCAACGAATGTAACTAAACGGATGATAAACTCATTATCCAGACAAAAATTGACGCTTCTATGGCTGAATAGAAAATGAAACTCTTAAAGAAAATCAAAACATTGTTGAAGTTTCATACAGAAAAAAAGAAAACAAAATATTTTGGCCACCAAAACTTTACACGCAGTTTGAAACTCATTTGCAGATTTTATTACTCCTAACAGCTCATGTCCTTTAGAGTATTTTGTCAAACGTATGACTTTATTACGGCAAACAGATGTTTTTGGGAAGAAGATCATTACATGCAAATACTACCGCAAAACAGTGTAAACAACACCTTATTTAAAGCTTAAAATTTGAATATGAAAATTGCGTAGCAAGAAAGTTGTCCCTTTTTAAATTAAACGTGCAGACTGCCATTAATATTGGAACCGTTTAACTAAATTTGTTAATGTTATCGATAAGAAAAATGTTCCTCGTACAACCCAGTCATAACTGGCCGTCATATGTTTATCTCTGAAGTGTCGTTATTCTCATCAATATTTAGGTTCCGGGTGTATAAAATGCTTTTGGCTTTCCTATTAAGGTATATATCGTTTCGATCGAGGCCCACGTTTTGACGATATTATTGCCAATTATGGTCATAAAACACGCGAAAAAACAGTGAAAAAACACAATAATTTTACTTGCTTACTATTATTGTTATTATTTTCATTATTACTTGTATTATGATCATCCCGAAAAACAGGTTCAAAATCAATATTGCGGGGTTTTCTTTGCAAAAGTGGTGTAAAATACAAGTTATCTCTGTTTCGGGGGTCAAGCTTTTAAATGGTAAAAATTAATAGATACAGTGCTTTAAGTACCAAATCTTGATGTTTTGTTTTAAGTCATATTACGTTATGTCAAATCACTTTTCAAAAGAAGAATGGAGTTTTTCAAAAGCTTTCATCATTTCAAAGTTATTTAAGTTGTATTTTTATGTAAATTAGACTCATGATGAGGTCATATTCGCAACAACTGCGACACCATGAATTTTCATAAGCTAAAACGTGGTCAGTTGCAATTGTTAGTTTTGGGGCTGTTTGTTGGGGCTATTTATGGTGAATTTTACATGAAAACGATAGAGAGATAACTAACGCTAGTTAATACACGACGTTTTGGTGTCTTCATGACGCCATAGCCTACTGAAAACTAAGTTTAACAAGTGAAATATTAAATCGATTGAATTTGCATAAAGATAGTTTCTAACAAAATGTATTGTTAGGTAAAGAGCTTAGCCTTCATAGAATCGCTTTGTACATTTAGAGAGGGTGGCTTATGCGATCATGCAAACTATATAGGCTGCACTATATGCGACACCAACACGAACGCTGTGAAGAACACAAATTACAGAGTTCTAGCATTTGTAAGCATTTCAAAAACGAACATGGTTTTATACAAAATAACATCAGTTACCAGTTTAAGAACTTAGAAAGTGTGACAACAAATTTGACTATTTGATTTTTGAAATGCTATTTCAGTATTTGAGAGAAATCACCCTCTCCAAATGTACAAAACGATTCTATAAAGGCTAAGCTCTTTACATAACAATACTTTGTTAGAAACTGTCTCTATGCAAATTCAACCGACTTAATATTTCACTTGTTAAGGTTACCGTATACCTTCAGGGATGTTTTGCGCCAAAATGATGCAGCGCGTATGTTTTAAACCCTAGATACCTAAACCCGATATCAAATTAAAGCTTATTGATCGAGCTGGCTATTGAACTATACTAAAAATTTTGAATTAAAATAAACTATCTGATTTTTTTTACGTTCTCTAAAATCGAGCGTAAAAGTTGTCTTTCGAGAGTTCCAAGTTAAAGGGAATTTCTTCGTTTCTCCTAAAGTTTGCACAGTAGCTTCTTCAATATATCAAGAAAGAAAATGTGTCTGCAATTTTTTTTTTAGTCATTAGAGAAATTTTTTAGAGCAATGTTTGCATGGTCTACAGACTTATTTTAAACCCTAATTCGAAAAAGCGCCGTAACTTTCCTCTGAAACTGAATATGAAAAAACGCAGACACGTTTTTTTAGCACTTTTGATCTGGAAACTGGCGGATTAATTAAATCATTAAATATCAATAATCGCTTGGCGTACAATAACTTTCGAAAGACGAATTTGTCCCTCGTTTTTAGAGAACATGAAAACCGCCTAAAATTTATTTTAATTCAAAATTATTAGTATCGTTCGAAAACCCATTCTATAACCTTTATATGGCTCTAGGTATTTACGGTTTAAAACAGACGCGCTGTATATCGTTTTGATGCAAAACACCCCTGAAGGTATACGGGAACCTGAAACTTAGTTTTCACTTGACAATGGCGTCGACATTGAAACGTCGTGTATTAAAACGAGCATTAGTTTTCTGTCTGTATCGTTTTTAGTATTGCGCTTTTCAAAGCAACTACTTATCAATAATTTTAGATGCTAAACAGTAAATCTGTTACGCAGCTTTAAAACAACTGCAAGAGCCTTGGACTCGTTGCATGCTGGTTACAATCGATCTGTCGATTTTTGTCGGCGCAGTGAACGCTTCTTTTGATTCGCTGTCTTTCTTTTCGTACGGAATCGGGAAATTATCGGCATAAACCGATGTTCCTCGTTAGTTCAACCATGCAGCATTACCATCTTTCACTGAAACACGTTGACATAAGAAGTTTCGCTTAGCAGCATCCAAAAAGCTGCTACGAAAATTGAACAGCATTCACAACAATTTAAACGTAAGGTTTAAAAGGTTTTCAAAAGACCACAAACGCTGTTGCAATTCCCGATCCAAAAAAAAACTTAGAAAGAAAGAAATTTAGAAAGAAATTTTCCATTCAAGTTTTGATAAAGGCTGAGGTCATATCTAGCTCATTTTAAAAATCTGCATGGCACGTTGTAAATTTCTATTTAGAAATTCAGTCTTTTGAAATTTTAAACATGTAAGACAAAGGCAAAGACCAACTGTGTAAACATCCAAATTCTCTGAACATTTGTTGTTTTAGCTGACTTAAAAAAGTCTAATAGAAAGTTACAGTCCCGTTTGATTTCTTGAAATACATTCGCATTTGAGCTTTTCGCTTTTAGTTGCCGTTTTGGTTACATCAGCAAATGCCCTTGTAGGTTTCAATGTCATTTGTCAATTTACATCGATATTTACATTCCGTCAGTATAATTTATTTCTTCATTGATAGAGCAGATATGTCTAAGTAAAATTCGTTTGATATAGTCCACGTATTTTTGTTCATGTACATTTTATAAGAACTTCAACCTTCAGTTTTTCTCGCGAGTGAGCCGAGATTAAAATTCTGACTACCGATTTTTTTAATGCTAATTTTGTTCAATGTACAGAGGTATAGAACGTAATAAATTTTATTAAAAATATATTCGAACATGATTGACAATTTGTCACCAAAACGGTAACACCAATTATGTTCGCTGCTTATGTGCCTATACAAAATTAACATTGATAGAAACACTTATGTTACTCAGTGACAGAATATCATGAAACAATGATTGACCCATTATCTTTTCTGCAACCATAACCTAGCAAAAATTTATAAAAAATTGGAATTTTAAAGAAAGACATTAATTGATTAAAGTTAAACACAATTCCAGAATTTCATAAGCTGTTAAATATTTAACCATCAGCAAAAAAACGTTTTGGTTCCTGTAACACAAATTTGTTTTTCACAAAAACAGTCTTTGCTATAATTTAAAACAAATTTATTTCAAATTACGAGTGACGTTTTGAGAAGGCACATTTGCTAATGGTAAATTTTATACTTTAAGTAATAGCTTCAATTATGTGAATGCAAATATCTAAACTCATTTCTAGTTATGTAATAGAAAACAATATTTATTTCTTTTGATGTTATCCGGCAGGATCAGAAAATCATATTTAGTTTTTTCCTTGAATTCAGAAGATTTATTTGCATCACAAAGGCCTACAAAAAGAGAGGTCCAATTAGCAAGAGCGGTAATGTATCTGTTTGATGTACAATATGCAAAATCGGACTAATTTTAATTGCGGTCAAAGATTTGACAAAGCCTGCCAATTTTCTCAAATTTTCAAAAACAGTTCTAATTTGAGTAAACCGGCTTTTGGTTAAAGAATAATAAAAAAATATAGAAAATATAGCATTAAAAGTTCTCCTTGCAAATGTTAAAATTTGGTAGTTTTAAATTTAGGTAAATTTACTAAAGGTGATATCGCAGCGCTAGCTTAAAAGCAAACAAAAAGTAGATTGAAAAAACATTAACATTTTGGTGAAAATAACGAAAAGCAGACAGAAAACCCAAAATGCATTGAAATAAATCTTTATTGGACGATTCGTTTAACAAAAATTGATAGAAAATGTGGGTCCCTCAACCAAGACTGGAACAATACATTTATCCCGGATTACAATCAAATTTAAAAATATCGGTTTTCAAACCCTCTTAGTATATTTTTTTTCGAATGTTATATAGGAAAAATACAATAATAGCTCAGTTATGAAAGAAGATCGTTATTAATATTCATCCGTTTCTCCTTACATAGGAGTTTAGGTTCCAACTTTGAGTATCATCAAAATTGTCTTTGTTCGTTGCGTAACTAGCAAAGCCAGATTGCTCCAACTATTTCTCTATTCTTCAGATGACTCCGGATATCAAATTTTAGTCTCAGCATCTTCTCCTTTGTTGATGTAGTTAAATGTTGTTTTGTTGTCTTTGACAGTCGATGAGCATAATCGGTAGCACCGACAGCGACAAGAAGCCCACCATCTTGGCAACAATGCCATCCAGCTCACAATGTAGCAAAAATATTTTATATATTTTTGACGAAAGCGGCGCGTTATGGTACCATAAACCACGGGATTAACACATGAATGAACATACATTAGGATATCTGAAAAACTAAAAATCTTCTCTGCGATTGTTACGTTGTGGCTAAAGTCCAGGATCATCCAAGCTATGTGATTCGGTAGCATAAAGATGGCAAAGAGAATCACAATGGCTGCCAATGTTTTGATTACTTGAATATTTTCCTGGCGCCTACAGAAACAGTTACGTCGATATTTAACATCAACCCGCGAACCATGCCGCTCTGTTTTGTAATTCATTAGATCACGGCTAATGCTTATGTACGCAACGGCAATGATAAACAGCGGAAGGAGATATTGTATTACGAACATGGAAACCGTGTACACCTGCCGATGTCGAAAACTAGGCCATTTTTCCTGACATTTGCCATTTTCATTCGGACTCGATACGATGGCCAACGGTAATGCTACTAAGAAAGCTAAAATCCAAACGATTATGACCGAGAGGAACGCATATCGTCTGCGAGAAATCAGTCTCAAAGGGTTCAGCATCACTCTACAACGATGCATTGCCATACAAGACATGGTAAATGCACTAACTGACACGGTAACTGTAACCGAAGGTGAAATCATTTTGCAGTAGATCCACGACTCTTTTAAGGTTCTCATACTTTCATAAATTTTTACTGGCAGTCGTACTACTAAAAACGTTAAATCAGCAACTGCTAGATTCGTAATATAGATATCGTTGATCTTTACCCGTTTTTTCTCACTTAAGATGACTACGAGAGCCAAAACGTTGTCGGAAACTCCCAGAAAAAGAGATAAAAAATAGAAAACTAGCTGTTCGTTACTAACGACGGACGTATGTCCTATGTTTGTCAAACTTGTGTCGCTTTCGCTTGTGTTCATTAACATCTTTTTCGCTCATGTAGCCATCGTTTGTTCAAGGTTTAATCATTTGCAAAGGAAGAACAGCGATCGTATTAGTCTTGCCTTGATTCATGTTTGTACAAAACATATGGTATCAAAATGTTTCTCCAAGGAATAATCCCATTTCAGTTTCTAGTACGTTAACTGAGACGTTTTTGGTATTAATTTCTCGTTGACATCGTTCAAGGAATTATACCATTCTTTTCTCCGGCCCTTCTTTACTCAATGAGCTCCTACACTTAAGTCGAGATTATAAAGTGTTATTTTCATCAGGTTTGAGTTTCAATTTTTTCCCTCGAAACGAATCAAATACGTTTACGCTATTTGCTTAAAACAAAGACCCATTTCCTAATTGCTGCTATTTTGCTTTTACGGAGAGATCATAAGTACACATTTGTAGATTTGTATATTTTACATTGTCATTTTTTGGCATAAAGTCCAGAGTACTTTCAAATGATAAGATTTCATTCCCCTTACAATATATCCATTTATGACTTTGATTTTTAAAATTATTTTATTTTTCAATCACAAAAATTTATTTCTACTTTAGTTATTGGTTTTTTTTAAATAAAACGCCTTGATTTTTCTTGTATTTTGTGCTGCCAATTATGTTTTGAAAGAACGAATGTTTTGTTTCTTTGATTGCCTAATGTTAATATTCAAACATAATTTAGAATTTGTATTTGGTCATTCATATTTTTGTCAAAACGAACAGTTGCCAGGGCTGTAGGTTAAAAAATGTTTTCAGCGTTCAAATGTAACCATAAATCAACATTACGAAAAGTTAACAAAATAAAAGGCTCTTTGGTGTAGGATAATTTTTGTTAGTATTTACTAAAGCGACCAATATCCATTTTCGCGAGCTCTGATTGGCTCCCGTAACTGGCGATATCCAAGACTTAGTTGATTTTGAGGCGGTAGTCAAAATGGCGTCTTACTTCAGAAGAGAAAACTTTACCGTTGATCGAGGCGGAAAATGTTAAGAAATTTAAAATTTACAAAAGATTGGCTATTCAGGGTAGACTGATTAAAAGTAAACAGATTAAGACGAGAATTTGCATCATAATGAAAATGGTCGTCACGAAATCCTTTTAACTGAATTTGTAAACACGGATTTGGCTGAAATTAAAAATGTTCAAAAGACCGAAAATTGCGTTTTATTACCGATATATATATTTTTTTTTTCTGAGCGGTTAACTGGGCCAACATAGTTCAAAAGGTCGTTTGAAGAAGCTTAACAGATGTATGTCAAAGTTTTCATTCAGAAATAGGAAAACAGGTGGCAGCCATTACAACAAAATGTCACTAACCTCAATGTGCATGTGCCGCTAACTGATCGCACCTCGAGAAGACCTTCCGCCTCAAAGCCATTTCTATCGTCGCTAATTAGTACATTTAAAAAGCTAACCAAATTCCCCATTTATCATGAAAAACGTTCGACGAATGTGGAAACGTTTTATTTCTGCAAAAAGAGCCAAGATCCTTGTCAATATCTCTTTCACGAAATACTTCCTGGCAACATGTTTCACAACTTTGCTTCTCGGTTTTCAATTTGAAGATAAATATTTCTTGTTCTAGCAATACAAGTAGTATAGAGTGAGCAGAATTACCCTTATTTTTGGGGTTTGTTTGGGGATTGTTTGGGGACTGTTTGAATACATTATCTTAGGATGACGTCATACGTCATAAATGATTTCTTTTGTATTCTAACTCATGAATAAAATGCGGTGGGGATGACACCATCCCTCAAATATTTGCTGTGTCATCTCTTATGAATAAAAATAAGGATTCTTTTGTTTTGGAATGGCTTGCCCAAACCTGCCCGATTATTCTTTTGTATTGAAGGATTGCACCATCATGCGTAATATTTCATTTTTTAGTTCGAGTCAAACACTATAAATCTAGCACAGCCAAGCAGTGTTGACATTTCCCCGTTCGAAAACCATAGAAATTTTAAACAATTTTCAAGAAGCGTAAAGCAAGTTATAAAGCTTAAATGCAAATCCAAGCAAGAAGTAAAA
>JAOCPT020476842.1:0-12857 GCA_026546935.2 Palythoa grandiflora
CCTTGCGCCACACATGTATTGTACGGCTGAATTTAGAGGCGAGCTACCTTCATTGTTTGTTGAGCAGCCTTTACAGTGAATCTTTTTATGTTTTATATTGTATCGCTAAGTTTTAATCAATTTTCTACCAGAAAAATGAGCCTCGTTCTTATAAAGTTGTTCTTATAAAAGAGAAGCGTGTGACGATTCGAATTAAGGGATTTAATTTTTTCTTACCTTCAGAAATGTTTACACCATATTTTGTTGCTGCCTTTTTTTTTATCTGGAACTGATTTGTCCGTTAGAAGCTTCAAGTTGCGTTCAGATGGGAATGAAAATCGGGAACTGTATAGACGCCATATTGGATTTAACAGGCATAGCTAATCAGATTACAGAATTTGCGATAGATAGTGATTAAATTTCTACTAATAGTAATAACGGATATAACGATAACAGATTCCTATATATTGGGGGAAAATTCATACCGATCTGAGATTTTGGCCCACAAAATATTGGATATCAATGGTGAAGCCATACACAGAAAGCATCTTCTTACTTCCTAAGTCTTTTTGGCGCTCATACTGGTGTCCGTGCGCCCCCAAACTTGAAACAGCGGTTATTCTGAGTGACGTCATTGACTCAACCCGAATCAATGCCAGAGCGTGTGAAAATGTCGTCTAACTCAGAAAGTGTTGTTTTAGAAACTGAATTGATTCTTCATGTGAAAGTTTACGGTAAATTCACTTTGCCTCTCAGCGCTCGGGTGGACTGAGTTGTTGACGTCATTTCGGCGCCGTGACGGCGCGATTCGCATTGGAGCAATGGCGGACACCAAAACATCGTCTTTCAACCCTCAAAAAGTAGACTTTCAATTTTTGTATTACAAAATGGCTGGGCAGTTTGTTTATTTTGTATACCTACATTACTTTCTCGTATAAAACGGGGTCAGAAATTTTGATGCTCGTATAGCACCTTAACAACATATGTTTTAGTAATAATGAGCCTCCAGGCAGTAAAATAATGCTTTTATATTCAGCATATTTTTCAGTAAGATTGATGCTTTGTCCCTTGTGATAGTAACTGTCTTGACCGAGAAAATAACCTTATTTTTTCTATTTTATGCGTCCGCCCACAAGCGATATCAACGGTTATTATAAATTTAAGTAGTATTCACTCTCATTTGTCCTTTTTTACACTGATAGAAAGTTCCAGAGAATTTAAAAACGATATCCTTAGCGCGCACAACGAATATCGAAGACAACATGGTACAGCACCACTGAAATGGAATTCCCGTCTGGCAACGGAGGCTCAGAGCTGGGCGAAAGAGTTGGCCCAAAGGAACTGTATTCAACATAGCTCGTCAAAGGATTTCGGGGAGAATATCTGCTACATGTCAGGTACTTTAAAACTATTAGAAAATTCATTATTTTAAACACAAACTTAGGACCCAGTTAATGTTCTCAGAAGTCCACATAAAGAAGCATTCCGCAATGAAAGATTTTGAATAATTCGCACTTTTTTTAATTGTACTGTAATTATTGATGTCATTCAACTATCCTGCAATTGGAAACAAAAGGTGTTTTCCAAAAACGAAAGCAAAGAAAATAAAGGTAAAACATTCCGCTCAGCCAATAAACTGCTAGCACGTACTCATGCATTCAACCAATCACATGACACAACACGTACTCGTACATTTAACCAATCACATGGCGCAACACGTACTCGTGCATTCAACCAATCACATGACACAACAGGTACTCGTACATTCAACCAATCCCACGACTGGAAAAATTCGCTTTGACATGCTCCACTGGCTCAGTGAAGGAAACTAGGTTTGTAGCTGTTCCCTGGGAGAACTAATAAAGCAACATAGAAAAGGTGTCACATTGAGCATGAGATTCATTTTCCTTTTGTGCACAGGTGCAAACTTGACCGGAAGGCGAGCAACAGAGATGTGGTACGAGGAGAGCGACAAATATCGTTATAACAGTCCTGGGTTTTCCACCGGCACCGGACATTTTACACAGATCGTTTGGGTTGGCAGCAAGGAGATGGGTGCTGGCATTGCGGAAAGTAGTTCAGGAGCTCAGTTTGTAGTTGCCCGGTATACCCCACCGGGTAATGTGCTAAACCAGTTTGGAGAAAATGTGAGACCTCGAGGTAGCAGCGGAGCAGGTATGCCAGTTTGTTGTTTTTCAGGATTCTTGCATGTGGGTCATGAAAAACCTGGAAAGTTATGGAAATTTAGAATTTCATTTCATTTTCCAGGTTCATGGAAAGTCATGGAAAATTGGTACAATTTGTATAGGATTGTACAAAAATTACATGAAAATAAAAAAAAACTCGTTTATTTGCACAAGTATCTCAAAGTAACAGATGTTCTCGCCAATGGCCGCTCGCTCGCCAATGGCGAGTAATTTTTGCTTTGGGCGAATACAAATTGCGAAAAGGTCGCCCGACTGGTGAGAATTAATAAAGAACTTATATTAATCAAAACATTCCAGTTTGAGCAAAAAAATAGCACTTCGTTAAACCACCAAGTTAAGTTGATCATAACTCTGTCTGTTAGTTAATGCAAAGTTTAACTTCATGCCATTTGTATTGGACAGAAACCTGTGAAATGCTGTCTAGTCTAATCTTAATTACAAAATGAGTTATTATAATTTCTAATCATCCAGTTTTGTAAAATGTTAAAGAATTAAATCTTTTACTGGAAATAGTTTATGGCCGAAACGGTTTATGGCCGAAACGTTCTTTGTTTCAATACACTATTTCCAGTAAAAGATTCAATTCTTTAACACTTAATTACAACTGAGAATGTCAAACTATTTGTATCAGACATTTTTTTACTACAGCGGAAATTTTCCTATCCTTCTTGTTAACGTTTTGCAATATACTTCTGCAATTAGTTATTCAATATAAACATCGATCGATGCTCAAACAACAACTGATGAAAATCTTTTTCATTTTAGGCGGAGGAAGCTGTTGCGTGATTTTGTAATAGGGAAAAGACTTTTACCTTTGAATTTATAAAGACGTCGTAAATAAGGGTTTGCGAATAGAAAAGAGAAAACGAACAACAAGCACGTGAAAACCGGGAGTTCTAAAACAAACACGGATTTCTAGACACAGAATTAGTATGAAGTATTATTACCCATGGGATTTTAGGGTTTTTTTAAGCATTTTGTCTTGGACGTTCTATCGTAGAAGTTGTTTTTAGTTAACAGCCAAAATGTTGTTGCCAAGCTATACTCGGTAATCAATACTGATAATAATAAAAACTACAACTGCAATAGTTTATATTAAGATAAAATAATAATTATTATATATATGGATGTCAGTATTTTACCGGAAACTAAAACACTAGCATTTTTCATATTATGTACCGCAGGTCCCGGATGAGTGCGCGCGCTCATTTTTCCCGCCTTTGATTTCTAGTTCTTGTTTTCAAAAATATGGCGACTTTTCGACGTTTCAACGAGGTTTTAGGCGCTGATCTAGTAAGATTTTCAGGAGAAAACAAAAATGAAAACACGGCAAAGAAAACCGAGTATGATTTTTGAATATTCAGGATTGTGACCTTGTTGAAATTTCAAGCCAATTAAAAGAGCTAGTGGCATGCTTCAAAGAGTTTTCTGTTCTCGTATTTGTATGAAACAAAGTTTTCAAAATAAAGGTACATCAGTTTGTTTTTCAGTACTGTCTTTAGTTTGCACGGTGGCACGAAGATCTGAATTTTATTTTCCCGTGTCCTGAGTTTACTAGAAAACAATATTTTACTAACTCCCTGCACTCGTTCTTAAAATATTGTTTTCACCATTGCAAAATAAATTCATATCTTCAATCTCTCAACATCTTATATTTGATTGGGCAATGGCGAATGCGTATGATGAATTATAGTAGAGAGTGCATTTGAGGTTTTCAAAGCGATTTGACAGTTGTCGATAGATTGGTACTATTACCATTACCATTACCCTAATCCTAACCATTACCCTAATCCTAACCATTACCATTACCATTACTATTAAATAATAACAACAGTAATATCATCATCACCACCACCACCATCACCATTATCACCATCATCGTCATCACCATCGTCGTCATCATCATCATCATCATCATCAACACCATTATCACCACCACCACCATCATCATCATCATCATCATCATCATCAATACCATCATCACCATCATCGCCACAACCATAACCATTATCGTCATCATCATCATCATCATCACTACCATCATCAACATCATCATTTTTATTTTATTGATATTTGTTGTGTTCGCGCCAAAAAGTTTTAGTTATGTTTGAAATCTATAGTACTGTAGTTTTTCTAAAATGAATGAGTTTGTCAGTTTTCTACACAATTGTTATAACTAATAAGTAGTTTTTCTTTTATTTTTAACGTAATTGTCGTTATTATAACAGGTAGTGCTGTAGATAGACCGTTAAGTTTAAATATCAGGTCAAGGCCCTATAGCCGCGAAATTCTGTGTGAGAACACTAATATATTAAAGGAATAAATAAAAGTAGCAAAATGACATTCGGTCGTCAAATTCATTTTTGCCAATTTTTACGCATTGTGCTTGTGGGGAAGGGATGAGTTGAGAGTAAAGTCTGGTACACAAATAAACACAGACGATCGCACAATCGCAGAATTCACCCAAGCGAACGCCACAGACCAAATGTTCACATATGACCGCTGTCGATCGCAGCTATCGGTTAAAACTGAGTCAGCGACTTTTATCTCAGCGGTAATACAAATGTAGAACTACATGTATTGTTCTCCATTATCATTGATGGACCCGATGTGATGAAGAACTTTTGTTTGGTGTCCAGAACTTTGTTCACATATAATCGCACCCGATCGCAGGAAAAAAAAAGGTTCTACAGTAGTAAAAAGAAACGCAAGCGAAATACGCGAAGCTTCCACGAAATTTTGACAAAATTTCAGACGACTTTTTTTGCGAAAAATTCGCGGCACCATTTTTATGCTGTAAGTGATATTTTGCCGAAATTTCGGAAGAGAACAATGACGGAATGTGCGATTTTTTCGAGGAAATTTCGATAAAATTTCGAATAGCAACCGATTCGCTAAAGAGCGAAATTTATACCTGGTGTGAAAACTTCGCCGAAAAAGATACGAAATTTCGCTGAATTTTCGACGAAATTTCTTATGAATACAAAGAACGAAACGAATTTCTCTTGCGTTACTCTTTACCAGTACTGTATGTCTGCAATTATCACACATGATTGCACACGTTCACAGAGCAGTTCACATGAATCGCACTTAATCGTGTGCGATTGACTGCGATCGTCTGCGACTATATGTGAACTAGGTTTGAGGAAAAACAGTGAGCAGTGGGATTTCTAAGCTGCATACCGAAATAACCCGCTCGTGATTTATTTCATGACCAACTAGAATTACGCTCCACGGCTCACAAACAAAAGCTTCAAGTCGAGGCTAAGTGCAAACTTTCATGTATTTGCTGTAATTTTTAGCACTTTGTCCCGACTTGATGTTTTTGTTTGTCGGCAGTGGAGTGTAATTCAGAAATGGTGCAAAGGTCTTTTGTACGTTAAAAAATTGGTGTATTGATGATTATTCAAATAATTTCAACACTTAAGGCTGGTTTCCATATATTATCTTCTCGGGTGAGACGACCCTGGACGACCGAGAGGACTATGACGTTATAATACGACCCTCTCGGGTATGAACGCATTTTAAGTAATTGTGAAACAGAACCTGAAAAAAACTCAGGCTTCAACGGGATTCGAACCCTATGTGGACCTGAGAAGACTATATGGAAATTAAACCAAGACGACGTAAACGACTGCGAACGACTGCGAACGACTGACGACTCGGGTCGTCTCAAATAGAACTCAGTTCTATCCGGACGACCTAAAACGACCCAGAGACGACCCGAGACGACTATATGGAAACCAGCTTTTACAAACAAGTTTTATCGAGCTTTCCTAAGTTTTACAGCCAGCTTCACTTGATTCAATTTTAACTCGCGTAGTTTTTCAGACTATTGAATTTATTGTCATATTTTCAGCTTTTGTTTTCCCAATGCCCTCCAGTCCATATATAGTGATAGTGATAGTGATAGTAATAAAGTTTATGTTCTTGAACATAAATATATTTTGGGCCCTTCTTAGAGCTCATTTAAACCCTCGCCTACGACTTGGGCTAAAATAAGTTTGATTCGGCAAGAACATAAACTCTCTTGTTTTATTATCACATTACGTAAGATTACAACAGACTTTCATTTGTTTATAAATTGAAGTTGTGAATGTTTTAGTTTCACTACCGCTAAGAAGTTTAAGACAATTTCCAGCTTTCTTCGAACATCAAATAAAAACCTAAATGTTGTTTTGAATTAACAAAACGGAGAGGACGCGTGTGATGTCTCTGTGCGATTGTGCGGCCAGCAAAGCTAAAAAAAACTTGTTCGCCCCTGGAAACAATATTTTTAAAATTACCAATGGCAACCTAATCACAGCTGATTATTAACACTATTGTTCTAGATGAAAGAACTCGTGAAACTATTTGCATAAAACAAAGCTGTAACTCTAATTTACTATCTAATTGATATTCATGTTATTAAGATAACGAGCGATCAGTGGTGCAGTGTATCGTAGGTTACACTTTACGGCCACAAAAATTTAGGCTGGAAATTCGAAATGACTTAAATTTACCGTTCGGTCGTAGAAGAGGGAATCAATGAGGATTTGTGTTCTGTCATATGGAGCGACAGTCTTTGAGGAAGAAGACTACACGAAAGAAGAATAGATCTTGGTCAAACTGGAGTGGTCGCTTAAATGATCCCTACAATTCAATCGACGCTTTCGAAAATTTTGTTCGCTCAAGATCACGCGAGAGGTTGTATGGAGCGTTCCTTGCAATTGGTATTACTGTTATCATTTTTATGTACGCTTTTTACTACAGAAACTATTTAGTGTGTTTGATTGTGGTAGCTGTGTGGGTGCTTTAGAGTGGATCAACACGTACAAGGATAGTGTACTGCTATCATATACAAGTGATATACATAAGCTATAACGTAGCGAAGGCGGAAAATAATAATGGGGATTTGACGCCAACAGGATCTAAAGTATTTTAGTCATTGTGAAATATCTGAAGAAACGATGCCGTTAGATGAAGGAATGATGGTGAAGAAACAAATAGTCAAGACTCGAAGCAACTGTTTATTTTTGAAGAAAAGACTTCGAATCAATGTAGTACATCAATAATCAATATGCCGAGATCAAGGGCCAATGAACGAAATCGCAAAGTAAAAACAATAAAACTAGTCTTTAGAAGTTGCGTTAAAAAATTGTATTCAAAACATGTAAAATGTCTTTATTTATGTCTTTATTTTAGAGTATTCATTTATAGGGAATAGCAATCGATACAAGGAAGAAATCGATTTTTAATGGCTGGTAGAAATCTTTCTTGTGAACCAAATATTGGACGTAATGAAATGCGGATATAAATTGAAAGCTGTTTCGCTTTCAATTTTTGCATATTTCCTTAGTACTTTAATGAGTGGAATAAAATTTACTTTAAACGCTTAAAAGTTTCATGGATAAACGTGTAAAAATTTCTTTTGATATAAAACTTGAACTAAAACTTCTTTTGTAAAATGCGACACTTTCAATTTGGCAAGTTCAACACCATTTGTGTAGCAATTGAAATTCAGAAAAGCGGACTATGAATTTGAAATTCTTTATGCATTCTACAAACATGTCAGCTTGAATAAACAAGCATAATAAAAATTTAAAAGCGACTTAATAACTGATATCAATTATTTTTTCGTCAAGATTTTAGCCAAAACTTGTGGCTAAAAATAAAAAAATTGTCTTTGAAACGGTAAATCTTAAAATCTGGAATTTTCAAACCAAACTTTAAATCTTGAATGCTATATTGCTCGGAGCCAATTGATCAATACTAAATTAGCACTAAAGGAACCCACGGTCAAATTTCTCACCCATTTTCTATAACCTTATAGAAGCTAATTTGAGCTGCAATTTTTGGAATTAACAATTTTTTTCATGGAAAATCTGATTAGTTTTTTTTATAAGAATTGGCCTTTCCTTACAGCAGAAATTGCTGCTTGAATTTTTTCCCAGCTCAAGTCGCTAAATTTGCTGCGATAACATTAAGCTGTGAAAATTGTCGAAGCCATTCAGTAATTTGAAAATTCGGCACTTTCAAATGGAGATACTTTCGTTAATCAAAATCACCTTAAAACTATTCAGTACACTGTGTCTGTTTATTGGCCAACAGGTGCACATCCTTGAGCAGGTGTATTTAACGTTCCGGACACACGCAGTTTCTCTTTTTCATATAGTTTTTATGATTCGGTAAATAATCGTGGCTAGCAAAATACGCGCTTTTTTTATAACTACCAGTAAATTTTGCCAAGGCTCATTGTTCTTAATTTTTTGGCGATTTCAGCCTTAATTTGTTCTTATTTCTGTGTACGGTTTTCATTGAAGATAAAACAAAATAAAACAAGCTATTGGAAAGTGAAACGCCTTGCGCCACACAAGCATGAATGAGGCGAACTATACCTTCATTGTTTGTTAAGCAGTCTTTACAGTGAATCTTTTTATGTTTTATCCTGTATCGCTAAGTTTCAGTAAATTTTAACCACAAAAACTTTCCTAGTAGTCGTCTCAGCCTGAGCTTGTTCTTAAATTATTCTTAAATTTTGGCAAATTTGAGCCTCGTTCTTATAAAATTGTTCTTAAAAAAAAAATTGCGTGTAGTGCCTGTATTACAACATCAAAGACAAAATATAAATTAAAAAACAAAATTAGATATCTGAAGAGGAGATTACAGTCACATTTTAGGCAGTTCAGTAAAGTAAAGTAAAGAAAAGTGAAGGAGAATTTGCATTGGGAAGGAAAAGGTTTGAGGATGGATACCAAACCATCGCTCCTAACACATACAAGGTGTAGCTTTGGTTAGCAGACGGTTTGGAATCCGTCCATTAAACATCAATTCCAAAAACAGTTTTCAAACGTCCCTAAAATTCTCTAAATCTAAAATTTCTCAGAAACACCTTTTTGCCAACAAGTCTCCGCCACTTAAACCTCATCGAAAAATCTGGAAATGTTTACGAGTTCCTCTCATTTACCGATGAACAGGATGAACAATGCATGGGAATTGGAAATATTCAAATATTTACTAATATAAGAGGCAAACACGCTTTTTTTTTACAAGAACAACTTTATTTAAGAACAACGAAGCTCAAATTTGCCAAGATTTAAGAACAATTTAAGAACAAGCTCAGGATGAGGCTTGATAACTAGGAAAGTTTGCGTGGTAGAAAATTGACAATAAGACTTAGCAATACAGCATAAAACATAAAAAAATTCACTGTAAAGACTGCTCAACAAACAATGAAGGTAGTTCGCCTCTTAATTCAGCCGTACAATACATGTGTGGCGCAAGGCGTTTCATTTTCCAATACCTTGTTTTATTTTGTTATTTCTTCAATAAGAACCGCTCATAGAAATAAGAACAATTTAAGAACAAATTGAGACTGAAGTCGGCAAACAATTAAGAACAATGAACCTCGGAAAAATTTACTGGTTCTTATAAAAAAAAAGCTTGTATTGTATAAAAGCAAGTTACAGAAACTAAATCTGAATTTTTAGCTTTAGATTTATTTCATTAAATATTTACCTTGCTCGAAGTTGCATTCTGTAACTCAATACATTCATGAAATATCCTGTGAATCTGTATTTAGCTCGACAACACAAAAAATATCCGCAATATTCATTATAACGGAGCAACATGTTTATAAATTGTAGGAGAAAAACTGATTGCTTCCGTTCGGCTTATTTCATTTATATTTAAACGGGTCTTGAATCCGACATCTGTATATAGACTGTAAGAACAAATATTGATTTATAGTTCTGAAAAAATGGCGTCTTTCAACTTGCCAATGTCAATTTTCATGAGCATCTCATCAGCACTTTAAATTATCATATACGAGTTTTTGATTAAAAAAAAGCGTTTTTTAGCGGGGATTTTGGTAATTTTTTTATATGACGGCGGATGCCAAAATTGATTCAGTTTGTATGTTGCACTTGACAGTTTTTTGTGCAACTTGAATGTTAAACTGCGCAAAGGTATTTCAGGGCCTGTTTACATGCGCTGAGTTAAACCTCCTGACCGACTCAACCTAGCACTCTCTGGACAAGGGATTTAACTTTTTTTATAAGAAAAACGAGGCTCAAATTTGCCGAAATTTAAGAACGCTGAGGCTTGATAACTAGGAAAGTCTTTGTGGTAGAAAATTGACTGAAACTGTGAAAAACTATTTAACAAACAATAAAGGTAGTTCGCCTCTAAATTCAGCCGTGCAATACATGTGTGGCGCAAGGCGTTTCATCTTCCAATACCTTGTTTTATTTTGTTTTTTTCTTCAGTAAAAACCGCTCACAGAAATAAGAACAACTTGAGGCTGAAATCGCCAAAAAATTCAGAACAATGAGCCTCAGCAAAATTTACTGGTTCTTATTAAAAAAAGCGCGTACACGCAAAACTACTAGTGAGATGAAGCTATGTGCGATTTTTATACAAGTTGATGCGCAAGATGGCGTACAATAGAAACAGAAACATCACCTGGGACTTCTTCCTCGCTATTGGCTGCTGTTGTTTTTTTAACGCAGCAAGTAGTTTGGTTTTTCATTTGTTTTTTTCTCGGTGTCATTAACGAGTTAACTTTATTTGAAACCATCACCCGCCATTTTCGCGCCAAACGGCCGGTTTCAACCACCAGATCGTGTTTACATGATAAAATTTGTATACCTAGTGCCCGGTTCAACCTCCCACTCAGCTAGGTTGCCGGAACCGGCCTTTGATAATGAGTTAAACCTCTACCTAGCGAGGATTTTAACCTCTGCGTGTAAACAGCAACAAGACTTGGTATAGACGAGTTCACGCTCGTAGTTGCGTCATGGGTAATCAGGGCATGGATTACAGAGAGTCGAGTCGCGAACTGGGGTTTATCGACGATTTCTCGCAAAATTATAAGTTGTAAACTCTCAAATTTTCAGACAGACAAGCTTAGCTTTGATCGATCCCTGACACATGCCGATTTTTGGCGTGTTTGGTTGCAAATTACACGAAAACCGTCTTAATCTCTTGGCAAATGTATTGTTTGCAAGAGCGATCGTGTGGAACTGACTCGCTCGAAAACAATAGATTTTCAACATAATCCCATACTTTCTTAGGTGATTTGTGGCTAATTAGGCCAAAAATTAGCATGTGACTAGAGTATGAACTTAATTTGCCTGTCTGAAAATCCAAGAGTTTACAACTTATGATTATGCGAGAAATAGTTGATAAACTAGTTCGCCACTCGACTCTCTGCAACCATGCGCTGATTACGCATGATGCAACTACGAGCGTAAACAGGTCCAACTGGTTTCACTAATGGCGTTGCAAGATAAAGTGCGTGAGAAATTGTCTTTTTGTATCACATGTTGTATCGCCACTGCGAAACGAGTTGCACGAGCCATTGCAGCATTTAACACCCCGTGCAAAGGCTAAAATCGTTGCGCGTGAGACAAGTTGCAGATATTGTTGCCAAAAGCAAAATCCAGTTCTGCTTTTCGCAATTATTTCAGTAACAAGTTTCAAGTTGACAATAGGAGCCATTGCGGTCGACGTGTGTGCACCGAAACAGCAGAAGATTTTGTTATCGGCACCAAACAATTTTTTCTTCTCAAAAGGAAAAGTAATTTCTTTATCGGTAAAAGAATTATTCCCGTCCGTAAGACATTCATTGAAAACTAATATAATCAGTGTCAATAGCTGTTCTAGCAGTTTCTCGTCTGCAACGAAAATAAAAACCAAACACCATCTTCGTTACAAATGACGTCGTCAAATTAGTTTTTTTACTTTCTACAGTGTGTCGTTTTTTTTCTGCCTGTGCTTTCTGCCACAATCGTCGAATCTTACATTATTATAATAAATTAGTAATAGGAGTTTGTGTTTGTTCAATTCTGTCTGTTATCATTACTTGTGATTAAACAAATTGGATTCGCGCATCACGCTCATCCAATTTTTTTAATCACGCGTAACGATAAAAAAACGAATTGGACTCTTTACCATTACATATCAATAGTTTCTTGTAAGTGTATATTTTGACGGTTTTCTTTGCATTTGATTTCACAGCCAGGTTTGAGGTAGAATCTTTGGTTCCTGTCGATGAAAAACTACATGACAGAAGTTACCGAATATTTTGGAACAAAGAAACTAATAGATATCTGTGTATGACGGGAAATACCACGGGGTTATTAATCAGCAAGGTAACCATAGCAGCATTATCAATGGTGATATCTTTTGAAATTACGTTAAACAACTGGATAGCTTGTTAAAATTACTTCTCCGTTTCTGTAACGAAGAAAAGCCTTGTTAAAGGTTAACTGACACAACTCCCCCCAAAAAAAGAATTTCTACCGTGTGCAGTTGGGTCAGTGCTTGGCGCAGTCAGTAAGATCTCTTCCTTCTAACCACAAGGTCCCGGGTTTAACCCCCGGCTCAGCCGATTATTGGACATTTGTGTGGCCTTCTTTTCCGCCAAAGTTAACTCAACTTTCCATCCTCCCGAGTTTGGTAAAATAAGTACCAGCTTCTGCTGAGGGCTCAACCTGCGATGGATTAGCGTCCCTTTCAGGGGGAGTCAATGACACTCATCCGCTTAACACTACAGAAACCGGAGATAAGCACCGGCTCCAATGGGCCACTTAGGCCTGTTTCTTCTGTAGTCTTAAACGGATGAGAGTCATTGACTCCCCCTGGACAGAACACTAATCCATTGCAGGTTAGCCCCCAGCAGAAGCTGGT
>JAOCPT020476932.1:0-12856 GCA_026546935.2 Palythoa grandiflora
CCCCCCGCCCCCCCCCCCCCCCCGCCCCCCCCCCCCCCCCCCCCCCCGGAGGCTCTATAATGTGGTGGAAGGTATGACTGCTGTATTTTTAGGGGTAAAATTGGCAGTCTGGTATTTTCAAGTGGTTTCGAAGAAAGTATTGTGCAAAACACAGAATCCTTTATTTTTAAAGGTAAAAAAGGCAAGGTTAATTTGAGCTATGACAATTAAACAAAACATCAATTAGTTTTGAATTACATTTTTACCTCTTGGATGACGTTATTCATCGATGAGGTTAGGAATGAGGTGAATTCACTCACTCACTCAGCTGTAAACTTTTAATCGGGTAATTAATGTATGTATTAAACTACATTAAACTACATTAAAGTTTACAAGAAAAAAACTTTCTCTTTCTCTTTTTTCTCGACCATTAGTCCCTTCAATTTGGATATCAAGTGCATTAACCCACTCGGCCAAGCTAACATCTGCCTTCCAGCTGATAAAAATTTAACATTTAATACGTCTCAGATTTCCAGCACTGGAAATCCGAGATCTTATTCGCCCTTTCAAGGTAGCGCGGGAGACTGGGTCAAGTGAGGTCTCGCAAAGCGTCATGGGGCTGTTTTGAAGGTCGCATTTTCGAAAATGGCATCAAGCGTAGACGAAACCACAAATATTTCCAATGAAATTAAACTCACTGAAGGAGATAAACCAGGTGCGAAGTTGCCAAAACCTGCAGAGCACTGTACTGTTGGAATGCAAAACGTTGGTTGTCGTGCAGGGGAGCAAAAGTGTCAGGAAATCAAAATAAATTGATCAGGTTTGTATCAAATTTTTAATCACGTGTTCTTTGTCTACGGTCTTGGAAAACAATTTTTTTCAAAATTTAAACTCCCGCTAATTTATATTTATAAAACCAATCGTGAAAGGTTATACATTTTTGAAGTCTGGCAAGGTTTTGGGCTTGTACAGTGAAACTGAAAACGGCATTTACTTTCTGAAAAGCCAAATGCAACCGTCATATTCAAAACGTACTCACGTTTATACTGTAACAATCATCATAAAGGACAACTTAGAAATTCAGAGTGCATGCTGCACTTGTCCAGCTGGAAAAGATGGTAGGTGCAATCACTTAGCTGCCACTTTGTTTCCCATGGAAGATATTTTCAGCAGCACTCCCAGCTTGAAAGAAACGGACCTTCCCTGTACATCTGTGTATGGAATGTACCAAGAAAAAGAAAACATGAACCAACAACCATTCAGGAGGTGAAATTTCAAAAACATATGTATGGGAAAAAAAGAAAACTTTCAAAAGAATCCAGCACACCACATGCTTCACAAAGTCATCAACCAAGTCCAGGCCATGATTTTAAGTCATTTTTTGAAAAAGTCAAAAGTACAGAAATTAAAACAGGGAAAAAGATCAGACTTAATTATATATTACCCCACATACTTCCCAATAATATATTGGAACCAAACAAAGATGAATGTATTCAAAAGAAATCTGCAAGGTCGGAATATTTTCTCCAGTAAAGAGTTGTTCACTTTCAATAAGTGATATTGAACAAAAGGCATTGAGGTCGAAAGAACGATTAATTGTCTTTGTGACTGACAGAGAAGAGATTGCTGAGAAGACAAAGGAGCAGCATAAAAATTGAATGTGGTTCGATGTTCGTCAGTACAGAATTACTGCTTCAAAGTGCAAAAGGTGTTTGTTAAAGCAAACAACATGTCCACCTAAAGCTGTATCGGAGGTACTTTATCCAAAACAATTTCAAACTGATGCAATGAGGGATGGCATGGAATCAGAGCCAAAAATCATTGGAGAATTTGAGCTTAAAACTGGGGAAAAGACTCTGAAATCAGGTTTTTATATATCAATAGTAATCCCTTTTTAGGTGCATCCCCAGATGGGCAAATGGATGATGACAAGACTGTTGAAATCAAAAAGATTGTTTAAAGGAAGGAGAGTCATTTGAGAAAGGAATGTGCAGACTTGGAATATATAAGAAAACTGAACAAAAGCTAGTTCTAAACACCAACCACAGGTATTATTACCAAATTCAGCAACAGCTATTTTGTTCTAAGCGTCACATTTGCAATTTTGTTGTTGCAAGTGTTGTTATCCTGTATTTGCTTGAATTTTTTACATAATCTAATTTGTCTGTTGCTGCTGAGTGGAGTGCTATTTGTTCTGAAATCATACATGTAATTTCAAAATTGAACGAGCGTGCAGCACTAGTTCGATTTGATGTTACAAGTATTACTTCAGACCAAAATTGCAAAATAATAAAACAATTAACAATTAATTATATCCCCTATGAAATATCTTTTGTGTTTGCAATATTCATTTCAAAAGTAACATTATTTATCACTTTTTTCCTTGGTTTTTGATTGGTTGTTGTAGACTTTTTTGAAATAGTATGATTATAGACTCAAAAGAGTTCAATTAATTCTGGGAACCAATCAAATTGTAGGAAACACCAGACCAGTAATTTCAAAATGAATATAATTCAATTCAGTATAGCATGTTACAATGCAAGTATACTTTCAGCATATATAAAATTAGTATTTATTTTGTGACATTAAAAATCTCAGTTTCAAAGTTTTTATTTTCTGAATTACCTGTTGTAATTTTATACATTGAGGTTTGGTTTAATGTAGTAACTTTAAAATTCTATTTTCAAAATTAGAAATAGAATAATTTTAAAAATATTTTAGTATTTTTATAATAAATAAAAGACCTTAGCAAACAATTGGTGGAAGAAAGTTTGAAAAAACATACAATTACAACCCAAGTATCTGAAGCAATATGAGAAATACTAAATGGGATTGGCCTACCAAAGAAATGCCAGTTTTTTAGTCTTTCCATATACCTCTCAACGTGAATCCGAAGGCTTGCGATTTTTTGTTGTGATCTGATTCTTCCTTAGTGAACTGTTTCTTTCCTTTCATAAAATGGGGTAGAGCAAGCTTAGCACCTACAGAGGCAAGTTCGTCTTGTATTGTAAAACCTTTGTCGGCCATGACAAGATCTCCCCAATTTAAGTTCCTCAAACAACCAGACTGTTTTACAATTTCTTGGTCACTAATATACCCATAAAATAAATAACTGCAATTGAAACCACTCCATTTGGAGTGATTCAAATAAGGGCCTTCACGGTAGTTCTTGACTTGTAACTTGAATAACATAAAGACCTTTCATCCAAACTGAAAGGTGATTCCATCTGCAGTTCAGTACAGTCAATTATTGAAACCAAATCACGATGAAATGATTCAAAAACAGGTGGATGTAAAACAAAATCTGTTCTTTGGATGGCCACTGCATACAAATGGTTCCTGCTCTTTTCTCATGATCGTGATCCAAGACCTGCAAACAGATGACACAGTGGAGACTGATACTCTGAATCTATTTTTCTCTCACCTCGTAATAAATATTGCGTCTTGCGAGATGTGATTGTTAAAGCCGTTTATACATAAAAGAAAAATATAAAAACTGTTTTCACTTAAAGAAAATAATTTCTAACTATCAACGAAAGAAGAAAACGAGAACAAAAGGGACAAGACCTGTGGTAAGACTTATATAAATGTATAAATTCATCCATGAGGTGGCTCACAGGGCCTTTGATTATTTCCCCCCTCCTGCCCCTCTTCCCCTTCAATCCTGAATTTTTGTTATAAGTTTTAGTTATTTTGACGATGAACAATTCAATCTTGAAAAGAAAAAATACGAAACTTTTATGCGCAGACATACATGAACAGTATACTGCTTTTAACAAGAGAATAAATTACGGCTGAATATTATATTTGTTTTTCGGGTATGGCATATCTACCACATCAGAGTTGCTTGATTTGGAAGAATCCAAGATACGAAAGCATTAGGACAACTTTTTCAAGGTATGTATGGAAGGCACTTATTAATTGGGAAAAGTGGCGCTGGGGGAGACGATATTCAGTTAGATCCGAACTATGAACACTTGAGGTAGCTTGCAATCTTCATTAAAACAAGACCTACATCTTGCAATGTGCAATTAGTGCGTGAAGTAAGTGAAGACCAAACAAACTCAGACAATGGGCAATCTGAAGAGGATGAGGACAATTTTCCATCACAATATATACGTCTTCGTCCGGGTAAATATTGTTTATTTAATTTGTGTGTGTTTAATACACAAGTCTGCAAGTGTAGTGTTGGCTTGTTATCAACATTTTGATGATTCTCCTGATGACAAACAATTTATAATTAGACGATGCTAATATTTCTGTGACTGAGTGGTTGATATAAATGTTCTAAAACTGGTCGATCCGGTTTTTTAAAGGTATTAAACAGACGAGTAACTGAGTTTGGCGTTACTGTTCCTTTTTCATCCTTTTGATCTTAGATTGATGACAGAACCCATATTTTATCATTTTAAACTTTTTTAGTTTGCAAAAAGATTCAGATGAACCTGATGAAAAGAAGCCAAGTCAAAAAAATTAAAGACACTACCTCAAAAACGGCCGTGGTCTGCTGCAAGTGAACCAGAGCCAAACTTGGAACTATGCAAACTGATGCATAGTTTCCAGAAGTCACTAGTTGCTAGCTGCAACAAACACAAACACCTCTAAAGACAGATAATAATTCTTGCACATTATTACATTAACACATTATTGCTTAAGTTTGGCTGAGAAAATAACTGGTTTGGACAACAAAACTAAAGCCTATGTACGGCATTCAATATAAAGCAAGTTATACGTTGATGCTCTTAAGGGAAGTTGATATCCATTTTTTCAAAATAAAAACCTGGCATTTTTATTTAGGACCAAAATTCTTAAGAAATTGGTTCCTCAAATGCACAAAATTGCTTTATTTTCCGGAAATCTAAAGCTCAAAATAATTCTGGGGGATATCCAAGACCTCTCGAGATGCTTGCGTCTTCGGCCTGTGATGACCTCCAACCCAGGTGTACCTCCCTTCCCACTTAGTGTACCCCACTTCCCAAGCCTTAAGAAACACACTGTTTGGTCAACCAGAGGCGTAGATTTCAACTGGGATAGAGTTAGCATCAGCTGCCTTCCCGCTGGACAAGTGCTTGATTGCTTTAGTTAATTCTGCTCTAGTAGCTGGGTCTGCAAGCGTGTCTCCCACTGGGACTGGTGGTAATCTTGCTATGGCTTCATCGTTTATGGTTAACGGACGGTTGAGGACGCTGTTAAAGTGCTCCGCCCAATGCTCAAGGATCTTTTTGCTCGTCCAAGATGATTGTTTTTCCATTGGCACTGAGAATAGGAGACAATTCAGACGAAGTGGGACCGTAAACGGCCTTAAGGGAGCTGTAGAAATCCTTCATGTCCTTTCTATCTGCATAGGCTTGGATAGCGCCGGCCTTCATGCTGAGTCATTCTTCATGCATGCGACGTAACTCGAATTGTGCTACTCTCTTGGCCTCGTTGATCCCTTCTTTTATGGAAGGAGGAAGAGGAGGAGTAGGAGGGATCGTCGAGAAACGCTCTGTGGAGTTTGTGTTTTTCCTCTAGTATGGACTTTATGCGACTGTTATTGTCATCAAACTAGTCCTTGTGGTTTTGGATAGTGGGACCCACGACACCGGAGGCGGCTGAGTAGACAGTATCACGGATATGCGTCAACTCAGTTTCCACATCAGCGTCTGGGTCTGTGTTGGGAGGCTGTACATTGCTATTAAGCTCCTCTACCAGTTATTGCTTGACGAGGTCACTCTTCAGCCACTTGGACACTCTGACACCTTGGGGCCTCCTCAGTGGTGTGACATCAATAGACGGTGGTTGGTCCAGCATTCACCGCCACACATGGTCTTAGCGACTTTAGCGTCCTGTCCTTTTGCCTGACGATTACGTCGTCCAGTAGGTGTCAATGCTTGGTGCGCGGGTGCATCCACGACGTCCTGTTACGGTTCGGAAGACCGTAGACTGTGTTGATGACGGCGCAGATTTCAAGCAGGCAGAGTTCGTTGCTGTTATACATGGCAACGCAGTGCCTCACCAGCACACTTTCGGACGTTGAAATCGCCAAGAATGATTACCTTTCCTGACATTGGTATAGCAGAGATTGCGTCCTTCAGATCCACATAGAATCTTTCTAACACCTCGTCGGGGCTTGTCATGGTGTGGGCATAGGCACTAAGAGGGTGACGAATCTCTTCATGGGGAGCGGGAAGCGGGCAGTCATCAGGCGATCGTTAATCCCCGTAGGGGGAACTACCACCTTATTGACCAAGTTGGACTTGATGGCAAAACCAAAACCTACCATATGCACGCATCGCTCGCCTTGTCAACGTCCGATCCGTATAGCTTCTCTGTTTGTTCTCCTTCTTCTGCTAGACGGCACCAGAACGTTGTAACGGGTTAGTTCGCAAGTTATGAGGTCGAGTATACCCGGCATGGTCCAGG
The DNA here is from genome assembly GCA_026546935.2 of Palythoa grandiflora. Classification (NCBI taxonomy): domain Eukaryota; kingdom Metazoa; phylum Cnidaria; class Anthozoa; order Zoantharia; family Sphenopidae; genus Palythoa; species Palythoa grandiflora. Next base: position 6,385 of record JAOCPT020476932.1, read on the forward strand.
AAGGTGTGCAGATTCCATGCGCCTAAGATGACCGGGGTCACTTCAGATTTTATAGAGACACCAGGACGTAATCGAGATAGCCGGAGATAAGACAACATTCAGTGGATGGCCGTCAGATTGAGTCTGTCCAACTGTGCCATGAGCGCTCCACATTACCTGTTGCATGCTTGCCGTTGGGTCACGAGGAGCTCATCCGCCCTTTGACAGGTTTTGTTTTTCGTCCTGCGGGGTGACATGCCATAAACCTTGTGGTTGAGACGCCAACCGCCCTTCCATGCGGCAGGTTCTACTGGATTATAGTGTTACCAGTAGCAGAGAAATAATCCTTGACGTGGCTGCTTTTCAGATATGTATATAATATATATAATCCACATGTTCCCTTTACAACTTCTGTGGTTCAACTAAGTCATTTAATTTTCTCTAAATGTTGTAATACTGGCATGTTTTGTTGCTGCTAAATTTGTTATAAAAAAACTTTAATAATAATAATAATAATAATAATAATAATAATAATAATAACATTTAGTTCTTTCTTTATTTATTTTTTATCTATTAATAAGCTCACGGGCTACGCTACCGCGCCTCGTGCTGTTTTTTACGCTGTATATAGCATACAGATGTTTTTTACTGCTATATAATAATGGTAATAATAATAATAATAATAATAATAATAATAATAATAAGCCTTTATTTATACATGGTAAAATAGAAAATGTTGTAATACTTGAAATTGTATTGTACTGAGAAGTTTTGGAAAAAATACCTTTTTACTGAAACCATTTTTTTTTGCTGCAGGTTCACCATATTACTACAGCTACATTGGTGTGGCTTTGGAGCAGAACAGACCTTCAGAAGAGTTTCTTACCTTTAGTAATGGGGTTAATGGCACTGAGTTGTTACAAACCACTAATTGTTGAGTAAGTATTTCTCCTGTATGTATTAGGGGGTGTTGACAAATCGAAGGAGTTTTTGGCCCTGTCCACACTAATGCATTTTCATTTAAAATACATACTTTTTTATCCTTTTTCACCTTCCATCCACACTAATGTGATCGAAAACAAAGGTGTATGTCACCGAAAAATGGAGGTTTTTGAAAGTGGTCTCCAGGGTGAAGGTTTGAAATTGGAGATGTAGCATCTTGTGAACAAGCGAACAAAGGTTTACGAAAACAGGGGTTGCAGCATTTTGGTGTGGACAGGTGAAAATGGAGGTTTTTGAAAACACTTACATTACTGCTGACTTTGAAATAGGATCTAGCAAAGCCTTGTGACGAAAATGAATGTTTTTATATAATTTGTTTTCGTGGTCTGGTGTGGATGCACATCTTTTTATGCATTTTCAATAAAATAAAAATGGAGGTTTTTGGAATGTATAAATGTGGCTTGGGCCTTAATTAGCTCCCATTGGAGCCCGTAACTGTATAACACCCATTTCACATTTCCCAAGATTCAAACATTTGTCATCCTGATTGGCATAATTTTGTTTTTGTTTCAGAGCTTTCAGTTATTCTCTTGGGATTCACTCCTGGAGCCTGTTGTTGCTGAAAACCACTTACACCAGTGCTCTTGGAGTTATAGCATTGCAACTTTACCTTGCATTAACAACAAGCAAGCCACAAAGGTCATAAGGAGACAAAGATAGCCCAAGGATTTCATCAGTAAACACTAAAACTTCCTCTGCCTGAACTAAACCTTAAAGTAAAGTTTTAAAATGTACAACCACATTCATCCTTTCCTCACCAACCAGCAAAATATGTTGCCCAAGGCATAAACTTGTTATCTCTATATGGTCTGAACTAGTCCATGAAAGATGTGGAAGATTTACACTTGTCAAAAAGATACATTTTACCATTTCTAGTTGGTCTAAGCAAGCCGACTCATTCCCAAGCTGGTAACTTCTTAGCAAACATGAAAGACAGTATGTATTAGGTCATCAATACAAGATTTACTGAGGTTGTAATTTATTTCAAGAAATGATAATTAATGACCAGTCCGTGAAAATTAATTAATAAAATGAAACAAAGAAATAATTTGTCAAATACCCTGTGTTATATTATGTTCAATCAGCCATAAGGTTGTTGGAGTTATGTACTTACTGTAGTTTCTGGACTATAACCTTTGGGTTATCTGTTAATTATACCTTATATCAGAGAAGGTGCAGGTAATCTACTGGTGTGGGGTATCTGTGAGATTTTGAAGATGATCTGTGTCTGTGAACAACTTGTAGCATTTTCAACAAAAAGTTCTGCTGGATTGTATGGTATCTAAACTTTGTTTAATCCAGTCAGCATCCCAGTTTTTTTCTGCCTACCAGAACCACTTAAATTGGCAAATGAATAATGCTGCTAACATTTATTGACTTATTTTGATTTTGCTGTGCACATTGTCATTGTCAGACATGTTCAGCCATGCATAACCAAGCACTTGTCGTAGGTCATGTGTCATCTTCCCACCTTCGTGACACAATTGAGGAAAGTGACAGCATTGTTGTTTGTGACAGCAGATTTTTACATTTCAATCGACAGTTCAATTATTAGGAATGCCAAACCAAGAAATACCAAAACAGAAATGAAAAATTTATGACTTTGCCTACAACCTAGCAAAATGTTGCTGCACCAGAGTTTCACACTTATCATGATGTCACACTACAACTGCTTGTTGTAGTTTTTATGAATGTGGTTATTTGCAGAACATTTTGTGATATTTTCACAACGAAATTTATTTATAGTTGGATATGTTTACATTCTTGTAAATAAGTTGTTTTATGATGCTTTAACAGTTAAATGCAATGATACATGTGGAAGAAATGAATAAGGGTGTGGGTTATATGCCAGTGTGGGTTAATCTGTTAACTCTTGTTTCTTGTGGTGATAAAAATACAGAGGTGTGGGTTACATTCCAGAACATGCGGTAGTACTTGTGGAAATAAAATCTCAGCGTGATATAAATTTGTGTAAAATACGTAAATTTAGGAAAGAGGTCAAAACTTTGCACCATGGTGGGTGGGTGGGTACCCAGAAAGAATGAGATTGACAGACATAATATTTATTGAGACAAAGATTTCTTTAATAATTTATTTTCAATTCACACTTGAGAACACATTGCATTACGTGATAAAACTGAACAACCAGCAATTTCAAATTATACAAATTTTACTATCACATCAACAGCTGATCAAAGCCGAAACGTCAGCTGAATTCTGATCACCTTTTACCTTACAAATCTCTGCAGTTTGTTCATGTCTGATCTGTATAATATCCTTAACACAGTAAAGAATCAGTTCTTCACGAGATATAAAGATTCTTTCAAAAATGTCCCATTCATGTACATAACTTTTTTTAAGTCCCATTTTCAAACAGTGCACGAATTCAAAGTAACAGTCCAAGTTTTTTTATGACTTCGGTCAATCTTTAAAGACAAACTTCGGAAATTCTTCTAGTTGACCGCTACCAAATCTTTTCTTTAGCTGATCCATCTCTGCGGCAGCTTTAGCTTCCATTTCTGGTGTTGCGTCCACAAGTTTTCCTCCAGCAGCTTTGTTCTTTTTCTTGTATTCTTCTAGTTTCTCGAGAAACAATCGTTGAATGGGGTCGGCATTCTTGTCAAGTTTGGCTAATAACACTGATGACATTCCAATATTTCTCCTACAAACTGTAGCAAATGCACTACCTGCACGCGAAAGTAATCGTGATATACCAAAAACGGTTGCCATCTTTGGAAAAAGGATGGACTATGCAAAAAATATCACCTCTCTCACACAACTTCACTTTTTCAAGATGGCGACGTGAATTTAGCCTCGCTATGGTTTTTGAACAACTAAACTAAGTCAGCGGATTCGTCACTAGTCCCAGATTTCTCAAACAACGGGATTTGTAACGCCTTTCAGATTTTGTAGATTTAATTGCAGCAAATTGAACGATAATTACATATTTATCAGTAAAAATCACGAGTTATTTAACTTCAGATAGGTACTTGTGCAATTCTTAGAAAAGTTTAGAAAAGCAATGGAAAACTCAGATGTAATTCGAGTCGGTTCGCGCAAAAGTCAGGTAACGTATTAACTGATTAGATATTCGGGCATCGTTTCGGCAATTTGTATTTTTCATAAGTTTTTTTCCTTCTTATCATATTGATGTTGTCGCAATTCAGACAGCAAAATTTTGATATTATCTAGTGCGCTACTAAATGCTAAATCAACAGACGTGTGAACTACAGTATTTGAAAACAAAGCAACAGCCGAAGAAGGACAGGGGGGAGAGGGCTGGTTGTGACGGGTGGGGCAAGGGCCCCAATCGAGGTTCAGACTGATGGGGGTAGGGGAAGGGGGATCGAAGGAAATTTTTTTGGCTGAAATTGTTCCAGGATTTTCATTGGTCTCTTAAAATATGCTGGGTCTGTGGACTGATATGCTTAGATTTTGTCATGCCAGATAGATTCACTTAGCATGATCACACAGATAAAACAAGATAATTATGCACATTTATGACATAATTTGACACAGCTATTGGTTAACTGCCTGTTAATCACTTTTTATACATAAATTATATGATCATTAGAAAAATTAGTTATGAATAATCTTGTTTTAGATTAATCTTCCCTTTGCTTTAATTTAAGAATCCTTATTTTCCTGTGCAGAGTTTGGTTGATCACAGTTTGAAAAAATGTAAATTTTACTGTAGACTTTTTTGTCTTTTCATAAATTTAGTCCTTATAAGTACCTGCAAGTCATTTGGGGACAGCAGCAGATTAATGGATACTTATATAAAATAGAACTTTTCTAATTAATCCTCTTATAAAAATTCATTTTCAGCTGGCAATGATCCAAACAAACTTTGTCATTGACCTCCTCAAGAAGGAATATCCTGACAAAACATTTCAAGTTGGTATGTTTGATAGAAGCTGACTTTGAACATAAATAAGAATGTTATCCCTAGAAAAGTTGAATGACAGGAGTTGTAAAGTATTTGCAAAACTTGTATTCTAATATTTGAAATACTATCTTTTTATTGATTTTCAATCTGTAAATCAAATAATGATTATGTGGTAACTTCCCTTTTCAGAAACCATGGCTACCATCGGAGACAAAATATTGGACAAGGCTCTACCAAAGGTGTACTGTTTTTTCAGTTTGACTGTAGAAATTATTTCGTGCACTGCAGGCATTATTTAAAAAGTTAGTTCTAAAAAGGCATTAAATCGCATTATCTCTTGGGGTATGTTGAGGGTATTTTCTTCACACATTTTTGGAATCTCTGGGTGTTTTCAAATCTTTGAATACTTAAAAATACATTTCTTCTGGGATATAATCATTTAGAGAAGAGGCATTATGACACAGTTGTGAAAAAAAAATGTTTTCATTGTACATGAACACCATCAGGTTCAGGAATAGAAATTTATAACAAATAAAATTATGAAAAGCAATATCATTTTTACAGCTGAAGATGAGCACAGGACAGTGTTCAAATAATTGAGTTGTAAAAATGACATTGCCTGCAAAACTTTGTATACAAGTTTGTGTATACAATTTGTAAAAATTCCCATTAACTAAGAGTAATATTAAATGCAATATTCTAATATAAACTAAATATCATTTTTGTTCCACAGCTATTGTTAAATGGTATTGCCCAAAAGAAGAAAGTAATCACATTTTCATAGTTAATTTTAATGCCTTGTAATTGAAATTTTAATGATGGTTTTTTAAGTGGTGGTAGTTTGAAAAACATAAATTTTTTATCTTTGAAATACAGACAATTATAAGGATAACTCAAGTAGCACCATTAAAAACGTCTTAAGATATTTATTTACCACTTAAAAAACCATCATTAAAATTTCAATTACAAGGCATTAAAATTAACTATGAAAATGTGATAACTTTCTTCTGAATGAACAATACCATTTAACAATAGCTGTGGAACAAAAATGATATTTAGTTTATATTTAGAATATTGCATTTAATATTACTCTTAGTTAATGGGAATTTTTTATTATTTCTGTATTGTTGACCAGATTGGTGAGAAAAGTCTATTTACAAAGGAATTGGAATTTGCCCTTGAAAATGACAGGTTTGTTTGGTGTTATTAGCGACAAGTATGTCAAACAGGTTTCTTTCTCTTATCTATATAATTATATTTATGTAAAAAGAGAAGTCATTTCTTGGGTCATAAATAAATACCAAAACAAAGAGGACAATGTCAGGTTTTTTCTTTGCTGCCATGTATGCTATAGCTATTTTACCATTCTTACAGCTCTTTTCTTACATATGTGTATATAATTAATGTAACGTACCCTAGCTGTTAATGACTCATTAGTGAAGTGCTGCGATTTGTTACGATGAGTAATGAGTATGTATATGTTATACTAATTAAGAAGGCTACAGCTTTATGCAGAGAAAAGCTTTCTACCGTATTTCTCGGAGTATAAGTCGACTCGGTGTATAAGTCGACCCCTATTTTTTAATTGCAAAATGATGATTT
>JAOCPT020477015.1:0-12854 GCA_026546935.2 Palythoa grandiflora
ATTTTAAGACCCTGAGTGGAGGTCCGGCCGGGAATCGAACCCGAGCCTCCCGCACGGCAGACTGGCGCCTTACCAACCAGGCTAACCAGGCGACAAAAAACAAAAAATGACTTATTATTTGTGCTCGTTTTTTCATTGGCGTACTTCCTTTGTTAAAAAACGACAATACTAAACGGTAAATTGTTGCTGATTATTTTGATTTACACGTTTTTTTAACCAGTTAGCTTTATCTAAGCGTCGTGGTTTATTACAGAGAAATGTAAGGAAAATTCTTAACACTACTCGGGACACTACTGGATGCTTTCTAGTTCGGCTACTCATCCACTCATGCCTCAAATTTTGGCGTTTTAAAATTCTTGTGTATAGAGTTCGAAGTTTCGAATTTATAACATATTTAAACTAGACCGAGTTTTGTATCAATTACAGCGATTTGACATTAATTGGATTCTGATTCTATTTAGCAGAAATGCAGTCAGTATATATTGCAAATGCTGTAATATCTGATTGGCTACCGTACTCGCTATCTATCAGCTGTTATATAATAACCCAAGTTATTCTCCCATTTTGATTGGTTCTCGCCTATGATCTATCAGACGAAAGACGCACGATTGACGTCACCATTGCAAAGTTTTTATTTTTTTTTAAACAAATAGATTCCCTGTTTTTGTGCGTCTGTTCAGTAATTGATCATATCATCATAGAGGACCTCAAACTGTGGTAAGAACATCAGTGACACACTCAGCTATCGTCTCGTGTGCCACTTTTTTGCTCTTACAACAGTTAGACGTCATCCCTGTTTTTCAGTAACAGAGCAGAATGTAAGCAAAATGATATTACTAGCATTTTTGCAGCCAAGAAATAAATTGCAAACTTGTTTTTTGTTTTGTCTCTGGTAAAACCTTAATTGCGAATTGGATGCATGTGTGCTCTGGAGTTTGAAAATATTTATTTTCTGTCAGAAGAGCTTGAAAAAGAATTTACCATTGTTAGATCAGTTGTTGTTACTTTTCAGGCCGAGTTGAACCTCATTGCTTTTATTGATTTATTCTATTAAAAATGGAGTTGTGTACGGCTTAGCCATAAAACCGGAAGGCATAGAAATGAATGCCGCCATTTTTATTTTGGGAAGCAAATTTCTCTTCATCTCAGTTCTTGTTATTTTAACCAATTGGTCTTCATCTTCAAAAGTAACGTGTAAAAAAACAAACACTTTAAGTTATATATATATATATTTTTAAAGTTAAAATCTTTTTTTGGCTAAAAGTTTTAGCCAAAAAAAAAGATTAACTTTAATTCCAAAAGCAAATATTATGACATATATATTTTTATCTAAATTGAAAGTTGCCAGTTTATTCTCGCGGTTTGAATAGTTTATAAGATTACTTTTGTCATAAAGCGATTTAGTCGATACTAATAAGTTTTCTAATCATATTGCCCCGTTTAAAATGAAAAGCGATTTCCACAGATCCTTCCAGTAACATTATGCTCGTTGAGTTCATTTGTCTATAAACTGATAAATATTGTGTTCCTGAGACTGGAGTTTAAAGATCCAGCATTTTCTCTGTTGTTTTCGAGATCATTCCGCCACTCGGCAGAAATCTAATTCAATGTATAGATTAGCCTTGCCCGCGGCAAGGTCATGGCAATATTTAAAGCATCAGCTCTTTTCATTCGCTTTTCACCCCTCCCACTGAAAGCGGTTCAATAAGTCAGTTTAACAGAATATTACACGGGCGTTTAGAAATGCAAATTTTCGCTAGTGCCTCTTTAGACGTTGTTATAGAAGCTATCAACGGGTCATTTCCATACCATATTAAACATAAATCGGAACTGTCCAATTGAATACCATTTCAGATGAACCAGTTTTTATATTTTGACGTTACACTGATGTATAATTATAAAACTTATAAGTGTCGGCTAAATCGCGTTATGATAAAAGAAATCTCATAAACTATTCAAACCGCGAGAATCAATTGGCAACAGTTCAATTTTGTACAGGTTCCTTTGGAAGATGAAATTGGTATGACTGGTTGGTAAAAAAATATCAAGAAAGATGAGAAGAAATTTGCTTCCTAAAATAAAAAAGGCGGCATAGGATTTCTGTGTTTTCCGGTTTTACGTATCCATCCCAAACTGTCTGGCATATTTGTTTACCACAAGATAAATATCCATGTAAAACTGTATAAGATTATGTTTATATTTGTTATACCGTGTTTGTTATACAACTAGGAGTATTAGCCACGGATTTAATATCGCTCACAAGTCGCGTCGTTTTGTGATGTGGTACAGGGAGACAGTTTGCCAAACCAAGCGCTGACTCTGTCAGTTCCATAAGCACGTATTTAAGAGAATGATATTGAATGTTAAACTTTACTTTATATATGATCTTTTATTTAAGGAAAACAGGCGATTCTTCACGCAATGTCATTACCAAAATATTTCAATTAATATAAAGAGAAATAAGTAATTATTAAAACACAAACTCGCAATGTCTTCTCTCTTCCAATTGCAATGTACGGTCAGTAGCATGGAAAAATGTTTTGCTATACCTAGAAAAAATAAACTTGACTTTGACACATTTTATTGAACGTTCTAAGGAATTCTTCGACTGAAAAATAATATTTTCATAACCTGTGAATTGAGCGTTAATCGACCAATAACTAATGCAATAATTTATTTTCTTACGTCCTAGGCCAATGAAGAAATAAAATGTTGAAATATTTCAGGTCAATCAGAGAAGCTGGTGTTTTCATTAGAAAAAAACTTTGTGATCAAAGGGTTTCTATGATAAAAATTTTACGTTTAAGGGTTAAACTTTATGATGTAAAGTATGAAGTAATAAAAAAACCCAAACAAATTAAACCAGAAATAAACTCACTGTACTCTCTAACTCTAGTATCAAATTGATTTTGAACTGAGATCATTTCCTCGTGGTCTTAAAAAGAGATACTTAAGGACCAATAAAAACGTCAGATACTTCAAAGTCCATCAAGTGAAACTCAGTAGTGTAAGAGCAGACTGCGTTTTTCAAAAGGCTTTTGACGAGGTAATTTCATAGCCGATTGACCAAACAGCTCAGACGAAAACTGACTGATAACAAAGATGATATTGTCGCGACTGAGTTGTCGATCTCTAACATTCAATTACATTTATTTGCCTTTTATTTGTTTTTTTGGGAGATTGCATGGCTCATAGCACTTATATATTTTTTTCAGAAAAATTTTAAGCCAAAATAGATGAATTTTAAATTCATTATTAGACCATAATCTCAATTATTACTGACAGAGTACAGTCACCATAATCGTATTTTTCACAGTCCTCATTTTTACCATTTTATCACTTATGCAATTCCAATATATTCTGAATAATCTGAATGAACCAAGGTTATTTGAAATTGGGTTTGTTATATTTTATTTCAGTATAATATATAATTTATCTACCCTATATAACAACTTTTGATCAGTCGAAGTATAAAGAACATCATAAAAAAAATTGAAATTTTTTTTATGGTCATAGTCACACTTAAGCTAAGAATCCTGAGGGATTGCTAATTTTGTTTCAAGTTTGCCACTTCAAAATCTTTCTGTTTACTCAGCGGCGCAAGTAGCGGGTTGTGGCTGTATTGTGGCAAACGCACGCAGCGCGCTAGCTGAGTGAGTTTGCAGCGATCAGCTAGTTGTAAGCCAGTTTTAAACCAGTTTTGACCTTTCGAGCCGATGCCGTTTGTTTTGGATAAATTTTCTGCACGACTAGCTTGGAGTAAGAAGCTAAATTACATATCTATGCGCTGCCAATACTAATTTCGTCTGGACAATTTTTGAGGTTTTTTTTTTTGAGAAACGATAACTGAAGACGATTAAAAGTTGGTGAAATCAAACTATATGCAAGAATGCGAAGTTCATGGTGTTTTATTTCAGTCTGTCAAAATGACACTCGCTCTGTTGCTGAAGTTTTAAAAAAGATAAAGAAGTTAACACATTAATTTATTGTATTCTTTGTTAAAATCGTACTTCGTGAATCTAAAAATCTTTTACTTAGTGAACATTCATTCTTACTTAGAAATAAACACTTTCCGACAAACACCGTGATGCTCAGTGGCGCATTCAATTAGTTATTTACAGCCACATCAATGAGCGGCAGTTTCACTTTTCAATGATTTACTTGAATCCAATGGATTTCGCCTAAGTATGAATACTTAGTATTTAATATTACTACTTTCAAAGAAGTAAAACTCATAAATAATATAACAAATGGCGAGTGCTATTTCACAACTAATTGGAGTGGCGCAACCTAAGATATTCAAAATATGTAATACCCCACTTTGATTGTTTATCAATTAAATACGTATGACGTTGTTCTATTTGATAGAACTCGATGTTTGCATCTGCCGTCCATACTTCAGATTGTTTGTGAATTAAATATATTGCTTATTTTAACTCTAAAAGGTAGTCAAGTTGTCCACGACTCAATATAAAATGATATACGTACACTGTTTGCCAATAACAGCCACTAACAGACAAATAAACTGAAAAGTTCTTGTACTTAGAAATCGGTTTGAATTGATAGCAAATGATTTATAATAGATTTGTAATTAAAAACATAAAGAATAAATAATGGCTGTTGTTAAAGTTAGTAGTGTGTTTTCTTGTCGCCCTGTATCTGAAATTGTTCATGCATTGAAAGACGAAGCTTGTTTTGTGAGTGCTAATTACAATCCTACGCTCTAAATATTAGCGATTGTTAAATTTTTTAGGTATTTTGCTAGCACGTTTTTGCGAATCAGATTTTCAAATATGAATACTGAATACTTCATTCCGTTTCCGTGTATTGAACACTAATAGTCTTTTAAAGTACTCACTTTGGATTTTACTTATGACGTTTTGTTTAAGCGCCTTAAATACTAGCGAGAGTTCGTTCAGTTTTTTTCTAAGTGTTGACCGAAGCCAAGTATGGTGTTTCATTGACGAAAAGTCATACTTTGGAAGCGACGGGACGCGTAACTGTTGCAAATTGTGCAAGTCTATTTATAAATCTTTCTCAGATGGCTCATATAAGGAGAAAGATCGGCGGGAGAATCTGTTCTTTTCTTGTTATTTCCTACTAGAACGAGGTCTACAGGATATTCTCGAGGCAGCTCCACGCACTGTTGTTGTTCAACAGATTACTAATTCTTCCCGTTTATTTTGTTGGCCAGTGCACTTATCATGGACTTGACTTTGGAATTAACTTCATCGGGCTTTGACTTGGATTGTAGTTTTCTCCTCTTGTGCCGTCTCATTAGCGATTTGAGCCACTTAGGCTGTAAATAACACAAAAAGAAAGAAATGAGAATCTAAATTAGTGCTAGATAAAGTTCTGTAAAGGTAAATGAAATGAGAAACGTTTGTGTCCGTCGTTGTTTGTTTTGCAACATGTCTCTGCCGTGCGCACGTTTTGAGTTTTCGGGCCGCATAAAAAATATGTGCATCGTCACAAAGTGAGACAACAGAACAAGAAATGTAAAATAATGTTTATATACATAAAAACTGCAAAAGGTAAAAACCTTTCTATAAACTGTAATGAAAGAACGATAACTATAAATCGGATCGGCAGGAATAATCTGACAAGGAACAGCAGCATTAAAGAAAATGAAAACTTGATGATAATCTTGTTCACGCCTTCTTTAAAATATACACTTGTTTAGACCTTAGGTGGTAAAAACAATCTTAAGTGTAAAGATATTTTACGATAAACATTATAAACTGTGCTTTTAACTCGGGTAAAATTCAAAGAATTCATAACATGGATTGATCGCAGAGGGGATCAGCTGTGCTAAGAAAAAACAAAACTTATATATTGTGAAACAAAAAACTAACTGTTAATTGGATTCTGTTAACGAATTTTGCCTTACAGATTATGGCGAGCAGTTGGCCATGCGTCATTGGTAATGAGTAGTTCTAATTTGAATTCGCACATAACTAACAAATCTTAAATCAAACATTTAGAAATGACGCGTTGTTATTTTAACATAACATTATCACTACAGATTTAAACAGGCAATGACAGAAGGTTAAAATAGGTTTTATATCTCAAAGAGACAGTGGATTTGGCAAGTCGTGACTGAATTCAGTCGCTTCAAGACTCCTTCAGTCAAACTAAATATCTTCATCATTCGCTTTAGGGAAAATGATGCAGTTCTGACACGCTAATCTTTGTCACCCATACACCAAGGATTCACTTGGATGTGAATACTTACAACTGTCTGCTTCTCCTTGCGAAGCCAGCGTATTAGTTCACGGAGTTTTTTCATTTTCTTTCTTCGTCTTCTCTTTCGCTTTTTAGCTTCAGCCTCTGAGTCGATTTTTGCTTTACCTGGAACCTGAGTGACAACTTGCTGTTTTCCTTTTTCTTCTTTTTGTCGAATGGCTCTCACTTTACCATGACTTAAGACAAATATAACTTCGTGTGAGTCTTGTGGAAACAGTGATATTACCAACATGGTAAGAATAACTAGCAAGACAAACACGTTCACGCTTTTCATCTTTGCGTGTGCAGGAAGACAAAGTGCGAACTCGATCAAGTGACTCCTTAGTAGTGCGGTGTCTACAGCTCAACTGATATGTGCAGCAAGCAAGCAGCTATAAATCAGAGTGACGGGATATCGGTTCGTCCGATTTGGATGAGTGAGCAGTATCCATAGGGTTGTTTCGGCGCCAGAGCGCTCCGCCCAGTGTAAAAACACAAAAGTATTACTATTCCTAAGGATGTGTGGCATTAATCAGCAATTATTTTAACTTGTATAGAGAAGAATGCGCGGAACGTAGTTGATATGACTGAAGTGCAAACAAAACAATACGATGCATATCAATTCAAAATGACTAGAATTGCTTCCTGAAATAGGTTGATTTCGTTCCTGAAGGGTGCACTTCGCAGTGCTTGCACACAGGAAGTCTCTCATAAAAAAAGATAAAAGATTTTGAATTATATATAGTTCATTTTTACTGGTTGACAAGGAAACACAAATTAATGCGGTTAAATGGATGATCTTTCGAGAACCGAAGTAAGAAATACCTGTCGGACCTTGCACAGAACAAAACGTCAATATTGGCTTAATGCTTCGACTTGCAAACTTTATACCTTGTCTGTTGAACAATTATTACCAGGCCTCACCCCTTTTATTCAATTTACGCCAAAGATATAATGAATTGAATGCATATTTTGGGCTTCTGTGTTTCAAAGTGTTACAAGCGCACGTTATCAACGCGTTTGTTAAAAATCTTTTAAAACGTCCATATCAGGGACGTTATTGTCAAGTGTCATTAACTGCTCGTGTATTTTTCAATATTGTTTTTTATAACACCATATTGGAGTTTTAAAAAGGTTTTTAAAAGATTTAAATTTTTCTAAAACATTTCTTAATTGCCGTCTCGAAGAGCATTCAGATGAGCGGTATTTTGCGACAAAACCAACGAATTCCGGGCTGTTCAAGCCGAGCTAACACAAGACTAAATTAGTTTTGGTCGGTTTTCCCACAACCAATAAATCATAAACTACTTGAAACTCATAAACAGAAGCACAAAGAAGTGTTCAAAAAGAAAACCCACAGACTTAATTAAGGCACCTTAGTTTATCAGTGAATCAATGTCCACTGGGTCTTTGCTGTTGACGACAAACCAATATACGCAAAAAACAACTGTAGGTTCTTTGTTACAACACCAATTATTTCTGATCTTTAAAGCTGTTCCGTTAATATTCTTGATAAAGTAAACGATTGAAAAGGAAGTGCGTTTCTTAAGGGGTGACCAAAATTAGAATATTGGTTTATAAATAGACTTAACATTTATAGATTTTGCCGCTAAATTCCTAACAGTCAAGGACTTCGTGAAGGAATTACAGCATCATGTCCGCCGAAGATTGGCTTAAGCCCGGACCAAAATTTTGACCATTTAGGGAAAAAGAAAAGGAATCGACGAGTTTAAACCATTCTTTATTGCATTTCTATATAACATTTTGGAGAACAGACTGAAAAAGCCTCTTAGGCATTATTAATAAAAACATGAATAATTGATAGTGTTGGTGATACAGTGAAAACCGGCGTATAAGAACCTAAATGTTAAGAATCTAAATATTAGACCCCTTTTAAATAAGAACCTTTTTGGCTTAAAATTTCATAACATGCAGATTCTTTTTATTATGATATTCAATAACATTACACACTTACATAGTTTCAAAAATTAAGAACCATATAAAGTGCCTACACGCTAAAACCACAATAAATACAATTTGAATGAGAACCCATAAGGCTATATAGGTTAAATTAGAAAAATCTAGATTCTTTTATACATGTGAGTTTAATAAAACCGACTTATTTGGAAGTAGAAGTGAAATTATGAATATCAGCATTAAATACTGAATTTAGTTTAGTGTGAATATCTGAAAATTTAGTTTCAATCTTTGAAACTTTAGTTTGATTATTTAAATTTTTGTTTAAATATTTGGAAATTTAGTTTGAATATAAATATGAGTGAATTTTTATAGAAACAGAAGTTTGAATACGGAGTTTCAAAGTTTGGATATTGAATTTTACAGGTTTATTTGTTGAATATCAATTCGAAAATATTTCGCTTCTACCTACCCTCAAGGCTTATGATCCGCCATGATTTCATGTTAATTAACACATAAAATTTTGAATGGCGTAGGTACAGAATCTAAAGTATTTCTGCTTCCATTACGTCAAATACTCAGTGTTTAGGTTGACGTCATCAGACTTAAGCAATAAACATAAATGATTCCTCTTCGGATAAACTGAATTCTTTTATACGCTGCGTCACGGTGAAGTTGTACGCCATGCCTCTAGTGACGTCATCAGTATACTTTTATATCTCATTTTCTACAATCAAGGTTGACTCTAATAGGATCAAAGTGTAACGTTTGGTTTAAAGTTCGGCTTAATAACGCTTTTAAGAAGCAAAACTTACAATTTAGGAAGACTGATATCGAAGATCTGTCAGTAAGAACAGTCAGTGACGCTGACGAGTGACTAACGCTCGAAACGTCAGCTTTTTCAAATTCCTACGGCGATGACAATTCGTGTATCAACATTACTTCAAGTTTGTATATCTACTCGCGACGAATTCAATAGTTTTTTTAAATTTAAAGACTAGTTACTTAAAGAACAGTCAGTGTTTGACAGCAAGTCCAGGATTGGAATAAAATGAAGATCAACACATTGTCCCATTGATAACTAGTGTAATTATTTAAAGACTATTTAAGTTGTATAAAGTTCAGGGTTGAACAAAAAGTAAAAGCCTTCTAAACACAGCAAAAAGCGTTATATTTGAAATTCATAAGTTTGAGATGGAAGACGTGTTGTTGATCATGAATAGGGTAGCTAAGAGGAAAGAAAGAGAAGGGAGAACTGATTCAGAAGGTCAGAAAACCAGGGAGTACCCAGGGCGGTGGAGTTATGGGCATATGGCCCCTTTACTGAGTAATATAAAAGAAGTTGTTTAAAATCCTGGTCTTTTTCGAAGTTATTATAGTCATCTTCAAAAACGTTGAAAACTTTCAGAAATTCAAGCAATTTTAACATCTTTCATCTTTTTTACAATGGAGTAAGTGTCTGTATCATGACACATAAAAGAATTCGGTAGAGCCTGATCGAATTTTAGGGATTAGAATTGTTAGCAGTGCTATCTCTTGGGGGTTTTATAACGATTGATTTATAGCACAGTGTTTGAAAGAGGCTTTACTCTGTCAAACCTTCTAATTAGTTAGACTGAAGTGGAACAATGGCCAGGACAGCAAGTTCTTTTCCATAATTAAAGCACGAGCATTTGTTGTCCGTAAAATATCTCAAGCTTCCTTAATTAACGAGTTACTAAAAAAGATTAAAATATGGATTTAGAATTACTGTTATACAAATGTCGTCTAGTGTCTAGCTAAAATTTTATTGTCAAATTTAAGAGTTGGAGATAACTTTTGAAAGGGGCAAGGAAAGCCGGGCCGGTTATAACGAAAACACCCGAATCCTTCCTCCTCATCCAATGAAAAATCTGCCTTGGAAACCAACCGTTTTAGTCTTCGTCCATAAAATATTAACCACAATAATAATTGTAAATTTTCCAAAAAGTCTTTTGCCGAATTCAAAGATTTCTCAAAATATTCAAATCTTTTCTTTCTTTTTTCCCCCTTACTGAATATCATAAAAACTGAATGCATTCTTGAATTTTTGTCATTATTCGAATTGCAACTCTGCGTATGAAATTGGACAACTTCAAAACCTAAGCGCAGAAATGGTAAGGTACCTGCCCAAACACCATTAAAACTTCAACCAAATCACACTGACAGCTCCCCGCTTTAAAACCAAACAGCGAAGGACTTCATAGAATAATCAGTACTCTTCAGTATCATGTTTGCGAACGTGTTCCACAATGAATGGTTCTTATAATGGTTACTCCATAAACTAAATGATGTAAGCCTTTTGTTTTGTGGCAATTTATTTTTGTACTTAAAGATTTTGGGTATGTTACATAAATCTCCAGGGACTTTAAATAGATTTGTTTTTATTGTACACTTTGCACAGCTAACACACATGCAGGAAGTCTCTCGGGAAAAAGGTTCACGTTAATTTACGCTGTTGATTTTTTGAAAGACAAACTTCTGCGCTTAAATGGGCGAACGTTTGGAAACAAATTAAGGCATACCACCCTCGCACAGAACAAAATATTATATAATTACCTGGCTTATTACTCAGTTTCGCTCAGCACAATCGTTTGCAGCTTTTCAGCAACGAAACGCCAAAGTTTCGGGCTTTTAAAACCGAGCTGAAAGACAAGTAGATAAAGTTTGGCCATTTTTCTCACAACCAACAAGTTATAGACTGCTTTAGACGAATAATGGACAGATAAAACTAAAGTCTAAAGTATTTTTTTACCGTGGGAATCCTTGCTTTGGGTTAAGAACTTAATTGCACTGCTCATAATGACTAAACAATGGGCAAATGGTATTTAAAGCTGCCTTTTTACTGTGTTTCCAAAAATAGAAGAATGGTTTATTTCTGGACTAACTATACTAATTATAGAGTGTACATGGCTTAAGCTAAACAAAGAACTGCCATTAAGTCATGTGAGCAAAATTCTTTGACTTACAGAAAAGAAATTAACCAGTTTAAGGCCTAGTTTAGACGTCGAATTCCACATGTGTCGAATGAATGCAAATGAAGTAGAATAGAAAAAACTTTTCATCTGCATTACATTCGACACACGTGAAGTTCGACTTCTGAATTAATCCCAAAGCCAGGCTAAACTGCAATAAAGCAAAAAGCGGTCATGTACCAACTGTTAACATTTAATTCGATATTTTGGAACGCACTTTAAATGCCCTCTATAGCAATGAATCAAAGCAGATAGTCGAAAACAGTAATCAAAAACTATGATATTGAGAACAACAATAGTAAATGCTCATTTGTTAATTGTATCAACTATATGCTAATCACATACTAATCACTAGACAACAAGTTACGGCGACCAAAAAAACCAATCGGTTTTCTAGCATTCAGCGTATTTATATAATTATTATACATATTTGCTCTGCCTTACACAACTCACTCGCCAGAAGGAACACACAAGTAGAACCCAAAAGACAAAGAGTTGATGTCCTGAGTGCTTAGTGTACGTTCGCAGTTCGGTATCTAGAATAATAGACTTTCAGTTACTTTGCTCAATGGCATTATGTTCTCACGCTTAAAGCTTCGACAGTATTTTCGCAGTCTTATCTTGATTAGTTAAACTTGAAGGCAAAACAGAGTGACAAAACCAATATTCTTTAATACAATACATACAAATTTACGGTCCTTAAAACATTTCACGCTTCCTCGGTTTTTGGTTATATACCAAAAATAGAAGCCAACTGGATTATATTTAGACTTACTAGTTTTTTTATAGATGCATCTTAAGGCCAAAGAATAAAACAACTATAAACCAAACAAAGCCACGCGCCTAAGTAAAAGGAATTAATTTACGAGTTCAATTCAGACTTAATTTCAATGACAATGTTCCAGCAAGACTTTTGTACATGGCTGAATAAAATGCAAAACAAAACTTGAACGCCCAAAATAACGAAAAATGTTCCTGGGTCCCGGTTATGCGAAGACTTAAATATAAATATCCACGTTTTTAAAACTTTTCAGTATCTTTTTATGTCGTTATTAAGGGTAGAAAAAAGTTTCTTCCATTTCATAGTTAAAACCCGGACCGAACGGTCGTAATTCACACGTGCCGAATCTAATGCAAATGAGGTAGAACAGAATTTGCTCGTCCGTTTGCATTCGAAGTTCGACGTTTAGTCTGAGCCTTAAATACCAATATCTTTTGCACTTGCATGGCATTGATCATGATGTAAAAGAGTTTAAGTGTTTCCTGTGATCATATTTAAAATGTACATGATATATGCTGTAACAGTTCCAGGGATGAATTATATAATCTTCTCCGAGACCTCAATGCAATTATATGAGGGACCATGAAAAATTTATTGTATATACGTACCCCCTGGACGGTGCAAAATCAAAATGACGTCTCAAAAAATCCTCGCCCCTATTTCGCAATAAAACAAAATCTCTTTGCCCCGTATGAACTTTGGTCAGAGAATGCATTTGCCCCGGTCTTGTAGCAATACTAGTTAGAATGAGGTATAGTTTTGTACCTAACCGCATTTGCAGAGGTTAACACCTTGAATTTGTGTCAGGATTAAATTCTGTCTTGCTTTAAAACCAGTGTAGGGGAGACTGAGTGGAGTGTAGGAAAGACGAAAAAGGGAAAGTTGGGGGGGGGGGGGGGGTAGCGAGGGCTTTCGCGCAAACAACTCCGCACTTTTAT
>JAOCPT020477126.1:0-12854 GCA_026546935.2 Palythoa grandiflora
TAATGCCCATTCCGGGTATCCACAATCTTTGAGGGCTGCCTTGACATGTTCTAGCTCCGCCTTGGTGTCATCAGGGTCATAAAAGCACAGTTATTATTTTTTTGAGCAAAAACGAGTATTTTGGCATCTGTGCACGCACTGCTAAAATATGTATGCACACATTTTTGAGCAAAGACTATTAGTATTTTTCATAAGCATTTGAACAATTTGGGAACCATTTATAACTTGCTCACCTAACAACTGGCAAATAAGCAAAATTTTGTGCCTCGCAATTCATGCAAACATTACACAATTATTAACCCAACTAAACAATATTATCACTTTATCATTATTTACGGTAATTACATACCCCCTGCATATAGCGTAAGCAGTCTAGGTAGGTAGTTTGGAGACAAGGAAATATACCTTCAAAATAAGTGAATTATTGTAGGGTTGAGGTAAGGTTGAGCAAAATATCGGGATTTGTCAGTAGCGAGCAGATTCAAGAATCCACTTATACGAGATACTGACAACGATATTTTGCAATTACTAAGTCCAACAATTGTTTTATCATTTGATAATTTAAATTTACTTTATTTTTGTGGGAAGGGACAAGTAGTTAGTGCACATTGCCTTGTTATCACAGTTGGGTTTCTTCAGTTATCAACGAGAATATTTATTGTGTCAAAACTACTAATACGTGTAATGTCATGTTTGTAGCTAAACTATTTCAGACGGTAGCCTCTGAATAGTTCTCTGTTCAAAGGAAAAAAAATACCGACTAGTAAAGTTGTTAGTATGGGCCAGTTTTGTCGCTCACTAAATGTTTTTCCTTTTCTGGAATAGAGAGCCTGTTCATAGGCGAATCAGAAAGTAATGCGCATGAGCAGTATCATATTTGAAGGCAGTAAATTGTAGTTTACCTGTTGGGTTCTGGACCAGTGGGAAAAGTAAAATTCCATTGAATATGAATTGAGTTTGCAGGAACAGTAGCTACGTTTTTATAACGATAATCAGGAATTTTACTCAAATTGAATGCCTTATTTCAGACTTTTTTGTCTAAGTTTTTTCACCACAAACATCTGCTGAAGCGAGCTTAACACACAATTTCTTATTGTTTTCCAAACCTGATAAGTTAGCCGAACACTATGAAGCTCTTAAAGGTGGCGAAAAGAAAAGCCTGTTGATTTGTATTAAAAGTACGTTTTCAAACTAAGGATATAAATATTTTGGAAAACAGTTGATAATTATTGGAAACTGATCAATTTAGTGCTATCCATTGATGCTTTAAAAACGAACTTAGACAGTGGCTTGTTCAGTGCACAAATCGTTTACGGAACACGTTTAACCTCGAAAAACCAGAAAAGTGTTACTGATTTGAAAGAGGGATTAAAAACAAGATTTAATAGTAATTGCGAAGCTTGCAAGCCTCAAACCTTCAAAGAATCTAAGAGTTTTCAAATTCGTTCGTAATTTGTATAGAAGATGTTGCCAAATTACAGAGCGATGTATCAATGGTCTAATTATCTGTCTGTTAAAATTTTAGAGTGTTACTGCATTTGGACGAATGATGATTGAGAAGACAAAGGAGCTGGTCGAGGCCAAGTACACTGTTGCTAATGGTTACAAACATGATGCCAAGGTAGTCTTAGGGTTATCCTTCAGTAACATTACACTGTTATTAATATTTACAAACACGATGCTCAGGTAGTCTTAAGGTTTATTTTCAGTAACAAGCCACTTGCTAATGGTTACAAACATGATGCTCAGAAAGTCTTATAGTTATCTTTCAGTAATAATTCACTTGCTAGCAGCTACAAATATGATGGTCAGGTAGTCTTGGGATATCCTTCAGTAACAGTGCGCTATTGCCAATGGTTACAAACATGACGCTTAGGTAATCTTAGGGTTATCCTTCAGTTACAATCCACTTGCAAATGGTTACAAATTTGATGCTCAGGTAGTCCTAGGGTTATCTTTGAGTAGCAGTATACTGTTGGTAATAGTTACAAACATGACGCTTAGATAATCATAGGGTTATCCTTCACTTACAATCCACTTGCAAATGGTTACAAATTTGATGCTCAGGTAGTCCTTGGGTTATCTTTGAGTAGCAGTACACTGTTGCTAATGGTTACAAACATGACGCTTAGGTAATCATAGGGTTATCCTTCACTTACAATCCACTTGCTAATGGTTACAAATATGATGCTCAGGTAGTCCTAGGGTTATCTTTGAGTAGCAGTACATTGTTGCTAATGGTTGCAAACATGACGCTTAGGTAATCATAGGGTTATCCTTCAGTTACAATCCACTTGCTAATGGTTACAAATATGATGCTCAGGTAGTCATAGGGTTATCCTTCAGTAACAGTACGCCGTTGCTAATGGTTACAAACATAACACTGCGTTTTAGGGTTCATTTTAGTAAAAATACACTGTTGCTGATGAATACAAACTTTATCCTGAGTTAGTCTGAGATTATCCAATAATAGCAATGTTAAGATGCTCTTTGTTAACAATTATTCCCCAATGTGGAGGTGACTAGCACATTGGGGAATGATTGATACTAATAGAACTGCAAAGAAGAGAGGCAAATATCTACTGATGGTGAAGTTATAATGTCATAAACATTGTCAATTCTATGTAGATTAAGGTGATACAGACCCAGTGATAGTAAGGTTTTGCTGATATAAAATTGTCAATTCTAGGTAATTTATGGTGATACAGACTCAGTAATGGTGAAGTTTGGCTTTGAGACAGTTGCAGAAAGTATGGATCTTGGACGAGAAGCGGCAGAATATGTATCAAGTCATTTTATATCTCCAATTAAACTCGAATTTGAGAAGGTAATGATAATAAGTGCTTGCTTGCTCGCTCATACTTTGTGACTGAGAACAACAAACAATTTTATTCGTTACCTGAAACTGAGGATGAAGGCAGAGCTAGAATGATCTTGTCTGTTTCTTTACTTCTGAAAAAAAAAGGATGGTAACAAACTGCAGTCCACCAAAATAGGAAAAAAAGCCACCTGGAAAACGATGTGTTGTATTGTATCGTAGCAAAGATGATAATGTAACATTACAACAATTTTCAGAAGAAACTAATTTACGGGAATAATTGATTAATTTTGTTTACTTGAAACGAAGCTCAACTGCTGGGTCCCAGGCACCGGACATCACATGTGTGAACAGACCATTTTGTCCCATCAGAACTATTTTGCCAAAATTAATGGTTTTGCCAAAAAGTTAATTCTCAATAAATGGCCTGTGCCATCCATACAACCGAATCCTTTCGCCTTTGTCCTCAGGTCTTGAGGTGTGTTTAATAAATTGACCTCAAGTCTTGAGGTGAGTTTAATAAATTGACCTCAGGTCTTGAGGTGTGTTTAATAAATTGACCTCAGGTCTTGAGGTGTGTTTAATAAATTGACCTCAGGTCTCGAGGTGAGTTTAATAAATTGAACTCAGGTTTTGAGGTGTGTTTAATAAATTGTCAGCTCAGAGTTAAAGGAAATAAAAATTTCTAAGATGGTACTTAACATGAAAACAATTATTAACCAGAGTTACATTTTAAAAGACTGAGTTGTACTTGTAGTTTTGAAATTTTGTTCAATGCTCAACAATTATTTTGCTGTTCTTTCAGAAAACATCCAAACAGACTTCAGTTTTATTTCGGGATACCACAAAACATTCCCTATTATCATTTATTACTTTGTAATAGTCAAGACGCAGTTTCCAATAAATCGCTTATAGGTGCCTAGCTTAAGAATATTGTTGTTTCCACCTCGAAATCTTGAGTCATGTTTCCGTTGAGGGGGCTTTTTGTTCAAGGCCTCTCTCCTGTAACATGGAAACGAGGCTGAGCATTACATCAAGAAAAACAGTAGAATGTTCATAAAAGAGCGGGAAAATAGTGGGTTATTAGCTTACTTATAGGCTTAAAGGTGCAGATCATTTCTGGACATAAATCTTGCCAGCTCCAGGTCAGGGGGAGGCAAAATCGCGCATCATGGGGTAGGGGTGTGGGCAAGTTGAGAAATTCTCTGTATTTTCCACCAAATTGATCCAGAATGCTTAAAACGCAGCAGAAATACTCAACTTAATCACAGCAGGTTTGTATTATATTTAACTTTAAATGTAATGCTATATTACTGTAGCTTTCATTCGTTTCTCAGATACGTTTTATCTTGTTGTTCTGAAACTTTTCTTTTATTCCGCTTTCAAGCCCATCTGGATATAGGACTGTCCTCCCAAATTTATAAACCTGCTCAAAACCCTTTGTAAAGTTAAATAAGTCCAGGGCTTTAACATGGGATTTTATAGAATTTGATAATCCACAAAGTTTGCCCATCGGGGGGGATGTAGTGCAGTGTAGTGCGCCCAACTATAACAACAAAAATGATAATAAAAGTTGTGTATTCACTGGTCAGCCTTTTGTGCTCTTTAGGTTAAGTACTTTTTGGTAATAAAAAGCAAGCTAAGTAAGGCAAACTCTCTTAATTATGTAACATTGTAAAGTGCTGTTTGTTATTTTAGTAGAAACAGCGCTACAGAAATAAAATATTATTATTATTATTATTTTTGTTTTTGTTATTATTATTATTGTTATTGTTTTTGTTATTAAAGTTTGAACCTTTTGCCCATTGAACTGAAGTGATGATGTACACTGAATGACAATATCAGTCTTATAATAATAATAATAATAATAATAATAATAATAATAATAATAATAATAGTCTTAACGTGATAATCTCTATTTATGTCTTATTAAGGTGTACTTCCCCTATCTTCTGATCAGTAAGAAGAGATATGCAGGACTTTACTTCACCAAGCCAGACAAACATGATAAAATGGATTGCAAAGGCATTGAAACTGTGAGTTTACTAATCATAACTCATTTGATCACTATCCACAGTGCATCTGTATTTCCTGTTGTTTGATGAATCCTATGTTTTAGTGTATTTTAGAGGCTTGTTGAAATGCACTGGTGTCATTTTTTTATTCAAACAAAAATAGTTTTGTAAAATGTAATGAAGAAAGTAAGCAGAAGGACATTATCAACAGTGATATAGTAATGCGGATGAAAACAAACCGCTTGCTCTAAACCAACAAAATGTGGTCTTTAAATTTAAATGTGGCCTGGGCGATGCAGACTATATTGGCTTTACATGGAGGAACCTATATCAAAGGATTAATGAGCACAGAAAATAAAACATTTGAAGACATAAATGACATGATGAAATGAGTACCAGCTTCTGCTGGGAGCTAACCTGCGATGGATTAGTGTCCAAGCTAGGGGAACACTATTATCCGCTTAACACTACAGAGACTGGAGATAAGCACTGGCTCCAATGGGCCACTATGGTTCGTAAAAGCGTTTAGTTTTTTAGAGCTAATATCTTCGAGCACACAGACTATGACACAATAATCCCAACTGGCAGGAGGCAGACCAGTTGGCTATTCTTTATATCACTGAAGGCTTAAAATCCAACACATAAAGTCCAATCATATTCAAAAAGATGGAAACTAATCTAATTATGTCATAATATTTGCTTTTAAAATTAAAGTTAAAAATATTTTGGCTAAAAGTTTAATGATAAAATTGTTTAAAACGTTTAAAATGTTTAATCTCATTATGTTATTGTTGTTAACATTCCGTTTAATTATAGATCTTTTTTTTTCATTCGCATTACCTTATTACTGTTGATAAGTGATCGTCTAAACATTTAGTTCCTTTTTCTTATTTTCTTATTTATGTGATCACAGAAATCGTAAGACCATTTAAGAGTTTATAATTATGCTTTTGGGGGACGCTGTCTCAACATTAGAGACGTTTGTATGGATTTTGAACCATGTTTCAAGGCCCATAATCTGGTCTCTGTTTACCCTACAAGCATCAAACTTCGTCAAATGGCGCATCTCAACGCGATCTTTGATGTGGTGGTGTCAGTTTATCGATTGAAACTTTGAAACTCGCCCCAGGTTCCTACGCAATATCGGAATGGCCAATGGTTGTCTATGTTGGGTTCAGCTACATGGCCTCCTTTTCCCCAAACCCAGTGGTAACGAAATGGTGGTAATTAAGTGAACTTACACCTTTCTGTTTCTTTAAAAAGGTCAGAAGAGATAACTCTCCGCTTGTTGCAAATTTAATAAATCAGTGTCTCCAGAAAATCCTTATTGAAAGGTACGAAATATGTTTTTATTATTGGTGCCAATGTTTTGGTTAGTACACTACTGCTATCATACATAATTGTTAGTAATGGTTATTACTTTTGCTATCCATGGTTCTATTAAATAGCAACTCTTTTTAGGCCCATTTCAAATGCCATACTTCACATGGCCAATTCAATTCAAATTAGTTAAATTTAGTTCGTGTAAAGCACTGGATTAGTTTGGAACAGCTTACTGAATTTGGATGCCTCAATTGAGAATGACGCCTGTGGACTGGCTAAGATTCAAATGCTGATCAAATGCATAAATTAATATAGCTAGTTATGCAATGCTTTTGAGTGGAATACCGTGGAATATGCCACGCGTCACTTGTATTACTCGCCTAAAGGCTTGTGTGTATACGAAGAAAATAAAAGTGACAAGTGGCATTTTCTGCAGTATCCCACGAGAAAGCGTTGCATAGCAAATCTATCCTATGTCTACATCTTCGAAATTTCAGCAAAAGTTGACGGAGATGTATGAAAATCTTTGCAATCTCTGGAAACATTCGGAAATCTTTGTAAATCTTCGGAAACGGTTTAAAATCACTTTTACGATTTTTGAAAATTTTCGGAAAATCTTCGGAGATATTCGGGAAGTAATCGGGGGCATAGTAATAAAGGATTGGTGTGTGTGAAGACAGTAACCATGATGTTGATGAATAATGAAGGTCGTGATTAAAGATGATAATTGTTGTTACTGTAGAGACCCAAAGGGTGCAGTGGAGTACACGAGTGTGTGTGTGAAGACAGTAACCATGATGTTAATGAATAATGAGAGTCGTGTTAAAAGATGATAATTGTTGTTATTGTAGAGACCCAATGGGTGCAGTAGAGTACACAAAGCAGGTGATATCAGACTTGCTGTGCAACAGGATTGATATTTCACAGCTGGTGATCACAAAGGAACTTACAAAAACTGGTGAAGAGTACTCAGGCAAACAGGCACACTCCGAGTTGGCAGAGAGGTAAAATTATTCCTGTTAATAAAATAACCAAAATAGTTTGCTACTGTAATTGGTCAAGAAACTGGAACATCTTGAAATTTAGCTCCTGATCGTTCGGTGTTTATTTTAAAGTTGTTTTCTAAAAGCATACTTTTCTTTGGGTTTCCCTGCTACCTGTTACCTGTCTTCTTCATGCCATGTGGCACATAAGGCTACGACTAACAAACGCCACTTGACTCTGTCTTCTGCTTTCTTGTGCACTGACATCCAGGTCTTGTATCCTGCTCTATTACGTTCTTTCTTGACAGTCCGTCGCCAAGTTGTCTTAGGCCAGCCCGTATTTCTCCTTCCTTCTGGAGTCCATAACAATGATGTTACACATATACTTTCTTTACCCTTCCTCAGTACGTGACCAATAAACTTCCACCTTCTTTTCCTAGCCTCCCAACTGAGGGGTTCAACTTCTGCTATCTTAAGTATGTCAACATTCGATACTAGCTCCTTCTAACTTATCTTAAGGATCTGCCTTGCAAACATTTGCTCTGGAAAACAATCGCTCCGATTCAGTTTCCATGTCTCACTTCCATACACGAGAATTGGCTTGACAAGGGTCTTGTATAGCCTAATTTCGGTTCTCTTATTGATTATCTTGCTTGACCAGATCTTTCTGAGTTTCCGCTACACTCATTTTGCTTTCAACACCCTGTTATTTATGTCCTCAGTTCCACTACCAACGTTATAAAGAGTAGCGCCTAAATACACAAACTTCCGTACGTCTTCGATCTCCTGACCTTTTATCATGTTCTTCTCTAGCTTGGCCTCTACACCGTTACGCATCCTGCTGATGGTAATGCTACTCAGAACCTTGCTAACAATAGGTAGCAGCGTGATCCCCCGCCAATTTTTACAACGATGTAGGTTTCCCTTCTTTGGGAACCTGAAGATCAGTCCTTTCTTCCATCTATTTGATACTCGCTGTTCAGTCCAGATAACATCAGTTATATCCTTCACTATTTAGGTTGCAAACTCGATGTCAGCTTTAAGGAACTCTGCGGGTATCCTGTCGACTTCAGATGCTTTACCGTTCTTTAGATTTTTTTAACTTCCTTTATCTCACTTTCCAGTGGTGTAGATACATCTATTTCTTCGATTACTACAGCGGGTACTATATCTTCCTCGCTGATCGGGTTAATTGGTTTTTCTCTGTTCAAGACCTCCTTAAAATGCTCTAGCCATCTTCCGTTCTTGCTCACTTTATCTTGCAGTGTCTTTAATTGTTTATCACAAATTGCTGCTATTCTCTTTGGTTTTCATTGCTAAGGGTTTTGGTGATGGTGTAGAGTGTCTTCATGTGCTGCTTCTGTGAAGCTGTCTCTGCATCCTCAGCAATCTTCTCCATCCATATGCTTTTGTCACGTCGCACCTGCTTCTTTACTTCCTTGTCTTTGTTCTTATACTCAGCCTGCCATTTTTTCTTTAATCTTTCTGACTTTAACACCTTCTGGTTAATGCCCATCCTTTGTTCAATTAATAACCACGTTTTTGCACTTATCCAGGGTTCCCTTCTCACCTTTCTATAACCTAAGACTTCTTCAACTGTCTTCAAGTATGCTTTCTCTAAGACCACACTCTTCATCTCCAATCTTTCTTCTGGGTCATCTTTGTTTTCGCAATCTCTTTCTGCTTCGGATGTTAAAAGCTGGAACTTGTTTCTTAGTTGGATTCTGAACCAGAATCAGTATCCAACTAAGAATTCAGTGTTAACAGCTTTTAAAACGGCTCATCGATTTTCATAGCAACACTGCTGTGGTTTAGTCCCTGTCCACACTAACGCGTTTTCGAAAACCTCCGTTTTCAGTATCATGAAAACGCGTCCACACTATTCTTGTTAAGTGTTTTCAACCGTCCACACTGGACCGCGAAAACGGATACGAAAATATTCGTTTTCGTAACCAGGCCTTGCTCGGCCGTGTTTTCTTTATACAGCACATGTTCGATATGAACAATGATGTAAGCGTTTTTGAAAACCGTTTTCTCCTGTCCACACCAATGCGCTGCACCTCCGTTTCGATCGTATTAGTGTGGACGGAAGGCAAAAACAAAAACTAATTTCTTTTCAAACGAAAACGCATTTAATGTGGACGGCTCCAAGTTGAAGATATCACGACACTGTAAAAGAAAATGTAATTTCTGGCGATTGAGTGAATGGAATGAAAGGATTAGACAGAAATTGATTTTTCTGCGGCACAGACCGGAACCAGAAAGGTTTGGGTTTCAGTATATAGTGCTGCGGACTGTGAGTAATTAAAGAGTGTATATGGCAGTGATAGCACGTGCTTAGTAACTCTAGGCCTGCTCCAGCTACTGGCCCATTCACCTTTTTTCTGACAATTATGAGATATATATGTCGAACCGAACTTGAATCGTAATATATCCAGTAAGGTGTATAAATAATCCACGTACAAATGTGGTTAAAAAAAGAACAATAGTCGGAGATTCTGTTAATAATTTACCTACAAATAGGACGGCTGTCCGCTCGTCAGAATGCTATGGTTTTACCTATTGTTCAGAACATCTATAAATTGTAATTATTGAATTAATGTAAATTAATAATTATCAACATTAAAGCACACAGAGCACCTCTGGACCCCGGAGGATTGTGGTATTGCGAGTTCGGGGAATACGTTTCTAGTTTCCCACATGGTTTTATGGTTTTTCTATCCCGCAAACCACATGCCTGCTTCTCTCTGTGGTATCACTGTATGTTAGCGGAACTAGGCCACCAAAATAAACCTGATAGCAATATTTTGTGTGCTGTCTAGTGGAGCTGAAATTATTCGTAAACTGAGGTGTGCATAAATGAGGAGAGGAGGGAGGAAATTTTTCTACAACTTTGGGTTCTATATGGCAGTTTTGTGACTTGGTTATAAAGTTGGAAAGAAAGTCGTCTTTCTTGAATCATTTGAGGAATAGAAACAAAGCAATCATTTGGCTATCGGACAGATCGAGCGAGCAGATTGGAGACGTATGTCACGCGGGAATAAATCATTTACATTTTCTTATTCTGCTCCCTACACACGCCTGTAGCTCAATGGGTAGAGCATCTGACCGGTAATCAGGGGGTGTTGGGTTCAATTTCCGTCAGTGACTCGGTTCCACATGTGTTTCTCTGCGGGTAGTTCAGTGGGTAGAGAATCTGACAGGTAATCAGAGGTTGTTATGTTCAATTACCGTCAGTCACTGTGCTTCCCATGTGAGTCTCTGTAGCTCAGTGGGTAGAGCATGTGACAGGTAATCAGAGGGTGTGGGGTTCAATTCCCGTCAGTGACTCGGTTCCCCATGTGAGTCTCTGTAGCTCAGTGGGTAGACCATCTGACTGGTATTCAGATCTAGACGGTGCTGCGTTCAATTTCCATCAGTGAGTCGGCTTCCCATGTGAGTCCCTGTAGCTCAGTTGTTCCCTGTAGCTCAGTGGGTAGAGCATCTGACCGCTATTCAGAGGGTTTTGGGTTTGATTCCCATCAGTGACTTGGCTTCCCATGTGCGTCTCTGTAGCTCAGTGGGTAGAGCATCTGACTGGTGTTTAGATCTAGAGGGTGTTGGGCTTGATTCCCATTTATAGTGACTTGGCTTCCCATGTGCGTCTCTGTAGCTCAGTGGGTAGAGCATCTGACCGGTGTTTAGATCTAGAGGGTGTTGGGCTTGATTCCCATTAGTGACTTGGCTTCCCATGTGCGTCTCTGTAGCTCAGTGGGTAGAGCATCTGACCGGTAATCAGAGGGTGTTGGGTTCGATTCCCATCAGTGACTTAGCTCTCCATGTGAGTCTCTGTAGATCAGTGGGTAGAACATCTGACCGGTATTCGGAGGGTGTGGTGCCTATTATAGCGAGTCTGTAGAGGGGAACGGAGGCATGGTTCCCTGGTAAATTTAAGCAAACTTTATTCTCTGAAATTTCAATTCTGCGCATTCTGCTGGGGTTAGTTTTGAGTAATTTTTGATCCGGGTTAGGTTTTATGTTTTCGGCAACGACTGCGAGTTAGCTAAAATCATGTTGAAGTTGGTCAGTGCTAACTGACAAAGTCGCAAAAAGTATGCCGCAAATTTTAAGTGTGGCAGAAGCCGGTAAACCAAAGTTTCAACCAGGTTCACTACGATAACACGAGAATACAACATGACATATGGTACAATCACATCCAAGGACGTAAGGACTATAGATAAAAGACAGTTCTTTAGTAATAAATAATACTTTATCATCAGCGTGCGCTCTGATTTTTACCAGCACATTGACTTTTTTTATTTGTCTTATAAAAATATATGAACAAAAAATCGAGAAATGTTTTGCCGTTGCGAAACAATAAATAGATTGGCAAACAATTCGATTGGCGGCATATTGCGATACTTGAGTCAAAGAGTACATTATAAATATACACGATGAATAGACGGTATTGTAATTGTCCTGGAGAACTGCATACTTAATTAACAATAGGACTCCTTCCCGGGACCGATAAGAATATTTAGATTGTGCGATATATCAAAGTGAATAATTTTCGTAATTAGATTCTTTTTTTTCTCAATATAATTGTAAATAGAATAAGTAGGCTAGAATTTTCGACGGAGAGTCAGTTATTTTCAACCAAGTTATAGAAGAATGATGCTGGACTTCTGACCAGTAACATGGACTGTATCATGACTTATTTTGCTAGTTGGTGCTGTAAATTTACTCCCAAACTGACTCGGAAGTCCACAAAAGTATTAAACCTAAAACAAAGCGCCCTCCCTCACTGAATTTTGGGAAAATTGTGATGATAAATAGGGGGTATTTTTTTAAGTGGCCTTACGCTTAGAGTGGGGCGGGGAAAGCTGGCGCGTTTAGGTTGAGGCCGTGTTGGGGTTCGGGATAACGGATTATTTGGGGAGAAGGGAACGGATTATTAACCGTTCAATCAAAATGGATTGTGGATCATTTGTGTTGTGTGCCCCATCCCACCCCCTTTTTCAGAGCCTTTTCCAAAATAAAAGGTTGGAATCCGATGATAAAAGCTTGACCGTGAGTGTTGGTAAGAATTATGAGGGATGGGCCGACTCGTTTCCAGTTCCCGGCGCAAGGAACATGAAAAAAACAAAATGGCAGATTTTTTCGAAAAAGAGCAAGAGTTTCTCTACAGAAAATTTATATAAAAACGACTACTATGCTAGATACAGCTGTTAGTGCGCTTCGTTACGTGGAAGACTGCGCGAATGAAGTCTTGAGGGAATACGAACCAAAGCTGAGCGGAGTAACTGGGGAAGGATTACAACATAGAAATGAACGAGTTCAGTTGAGAACTAACAAAAAGATAAAGGACAGTGACTTTTGTCTTTATGTTCCGTCGTTTCGAGTGTGTGACAAGCAAGAAGTAAGTTTTCAGGTTTGGATAAATATCTTAAATGCTTAAATGAAACCCTAAGTAGCTAAACAAGGGCTTTGGATCAGCAAAAGTCTCTTTAGGCCACGAGAATGAAAGTTATAGATTTGCGTTCACCGCCCGCATGGTCCCGAAGCCACCGCACGAAATTGTCATTATTAATTTTCAAAAACTTTCATTATTTCCAAGAAAACATTACAAATACAAGTTAACAGTGTCCCTAAACTTCTCAACATCCCAAAAACTACCAAAAGAACACTTTTTTTCATACCCCCTGTTCCTTTTATACCTTTAGTTGCAAATTCATC
>JAOCPT020477209.1:0-12853 GCA_026546935.2 Palythoa grandiflora
ATTTTAGGTATAATTTTATTCATCCTATTTTGTTTTTTTACTTTTTTAATATCCTAAAAAAAAAAAAAACGCGTGCCTCGTTTTACTTTTTGAAAACATTCTGATGAGAAACCTGGAATTTATTTTATTTGGCCTAAAACAATTTACCACAGATCAGAACATTACCTTTATAAAAGCTAAACCCAAGTCTAATTGCTTTACATCTACAAGTTGTCAGTTCTTCCAGCTCAAAAGATTAGTACATACGAGCTTATGGTATCTTGTACGTGGATATGGACACGAAGAAAGTAAGATATTGTTTTAACACCAAAGTTAAAGTTCTTCTTACTCGCATTATGCCATGGACATAGGGTTATGTTTACATAGAGTTATAGGATCACGGCTCTCAGCCAATCATGTGCATTTTTAAATATATATTATAAAATAATTCAAATAGTACACGCGCTCTGATTGGTCGAAAAGCTGTTTTACATTATAGTATGTAAACACGGTTTCCATCGCAACCGGCTTTCCAACTCGTTTTGTTCCTTGCAACGCTACTATTGCCTAAAATTAGAAAAATTATTAAAAAGAAAATTGGCAAGAAACCTACCAACTTTTTGCCTGAGAATTAGACTTTTTATTTCACCGACTAAATTTGTAAACAATCCCGTTAAGCCAGTCAAACAACAAGCTAAAGCGAGTCGTTTTTCGTAATTGAAAGCCAGTATATTTTAGATCAATTTTTTTGTTTTCAGTGGTTAAGAACAAAGTACGTAACTCTGAATGGTTATAAACTGACATTTAAAGCTAATTGATGTGCCTATAAAATCATTTGTTTACAAAGCTACAAGAATAGAAAAAAGCAGCCTGCAAGTTGTAAAGCTTTCAAAACATTTTATACACAAACCTAAATGAGGATGAAAAGAAAAATTATGAATGTATGAAACGTAGCTCCAAAGCGATTAATACAAACCACAAAATCATACTTGGCATTTTATCAGTCTGGAAAAAGTAAATCCGGACTACAAGATTTTATATTCAATTTTCAAAGCGAAGCTGGAAGCCAAGTGACGATGTCTTGTTTGAAAATGGTATACTCTCAGCGTCAATAAACACAGAAATACACTGAATGAGATTAATCTTGAGGCTGGTCTTTCTCGTCGTGACACAAACCACTCTCCCTTTGAGCAATTGCCGTCACTTTGTACTCGCAAGCTCACAAGTCTACACCACAGCGACCGACCATTGAATTTCCAGCTCTAGAGTGTGCACAGCGAAATTATTTCAGAGATGCGTTTGGTGAACTGAAAAATGTCAAACGTTTTGCTTCGGTCTTGTGATGTAATCAGCCTCAACACTCAGTTATTCAATCAAACCAGCTTTAACTGGAATTCGAGGCGAAAAAGCTATGAGTTCGTCTGTTCAGTTCTTAAAAATTTGGCGATGAGCACATTCCGGTTAACTCTCGGCAGCCTCCATTTGCATTGAAGCCGGGAGAGTGTTGAGTAAAGCAAATTCTTGAACAGTTTAGAGGTTTTACGCCGGTTTTCTCGTCAATTGACGTTGGAAGGAATTTTCAATTCATTTTCCCTATGATGTTTGCTAGTGAGCACAGTTATTTGACACAAATAATCAAGTTTCATTGCATTTGAGTAGTTTCTAAAAACGCGAAGCCGAATAAACCAATGTTTTTTTCTGAAATGCTTCGGAAGCAGTTTCTAAGAATAAATGTGATTGGATCGTGATGATTTTCGGGAGAATTGAGATTTTTATCAACATAATAAACTACAAGATTCAAGGAATATTTTGTTAGTTATTTTATAAAAGAAATATAAAATGGTTACCGTGTTTACATAACCTGATGTAAACATGGAAAATCATTTTATATTTCTTAACTGTTTAATGTGTAATTATCATTTTCAATGTCTAAAAAGTATCAATTCATAAACGTACTTGAATAAAGTGATCAATAAACCCTTCCAGCTGTACAAGAAGTGGGTTGAAGTATAATGTATGCAGTGTGTCTTCACTAAATGGTTGTAGAGTGGCCTTGCATCTGTGAATTGTTGATGCTGAAAAACACAAATAATAATAAATACTTTATTTAACATCAGCTACAAAGGAAATGGTTGGCCATTCTTCCAAGCCAGAGGCTAATGTTTCATTGCTAACAGCTCAGATCTTGATGTAAAAGTTGATCTTGGAGGGGATAGAAAACTGGAGTACCCGGAGAAAAACATCTCGGAGTCAGATTGAGAATCAACAGATCTTAGCCCACGTGTGGGTCCTAGGATTTGATCCCGGATCATAGGGGTCGGAGGGGCAAACGATGACT
Organism: Palythoa grandiflora; assembly: GCA_026546935.2. Lineage (NCBI taxonomy): Eukaryota > Metazoa > Cnidaria > Anthozoa > Zoantharia > Sphenopidae > Palythoa > Palythoa grandiflora. The sequence goes on from JAOCPT020477209.1 coordinate 2,318, forward strand.
GCTACGCTAAAAACCTGACTCCCAACATGTATATATCATGTAAATTTCTCAAGAAAATTATGCATTTCCTGAATCAATGAATAGGTCTTTGTATTTCTGCAAGAGTAATTAATGTCAATCAGTATACATTAATTAAGTTTATTTAACAATAAGAATGTAAAGTATGTAGGGGTTATATATCCAGTGTACCACAACCAGTTTATGGGACAAGTAAGAAATTAAAGTGGTACTTATTAAAAACCAATATTCATAATTGTAATTTCAGTTTTTTTCAAATAACTACCTGTAATATCTTACACTCAGAAGAAATTTCAGCCATATTATAATTTATGCCAAGTTAATTGTTATAGGGTTCAAAAGGTTTTTAAGGTCAAAGCAAAAACTTCTCAATGGATTAAGTTTTTTCTAAAGGCTCTGAAGGTTCGACATATAATCTATAATCTGCTGAACCAACATAAAACATGTTCTAGTAAAATCACTCATCAACTCTCTGATCAAGAGGGTTGTTTTTACCCATATGCTGAAAAGTTCAAACTTTAGTTCTCCAACAATGCTAACCAACTTAGAAATAAAAATGGAGGTCTTTATGTTCCCTTTCCTCTTTGTTTTGAAGAAGTTGTGATTAAATAACACTATCTTCAGCAAAGTTTACATGCACATTTGTAAATATTTGTTTGATGATTTCCTGTAAACACTAAAGATTCAGCCTACAAGAATCAACTGGCACTAGCATAATACACCAAAAACTTAACATCCATCATTACACTTGTCCATAGTTTCTGAGGATGTTATCACACCTTTGAAACACCAGTGTGAGATGAGTTGACCAGCCATTGCAGTATTTAACATCTTTACAATGGCTAAAATGTTTACAAGGCTTGTTGCAGATATCATTAATGCCACAAGTAAAATCCAGTACTACTTTCTGCAATGGTTTAAGTGACAAACTTCAAGTTACTGGAGCCATTGCACCATGTTAGCATGGCTTGCATTGGCTTCGGCTCATCTTGTGATTGCATGAAACATGTTGTATGAACAGCTGCCCTGTCTAACATAAACCCTAAAACATAAATATCTGTCCTAATAAAGCTCTCACCTGATTGCTCAATGAGTGAATCTAATTGTGGATAAGATACTGTTGTTAATTTTGGGTTTTCCAAGATTTCTGTTTGATTGACAGCTTGTAAATTAGATCTGGATGATTGATCAACTGCAGACTGAGTAGCTGCTTGTATATCAGTATCATTATATAACACTGGTGACAAAGGCTCTGTTTTTTCCACATTGGTTTCTATGGTTTGACAAACAGTGTCAGACTGGGATCCCTTCTCTGTTTTTCCTATATCTGTTTCAACTGGAATTTTTTCAGATTTCTCAGATTTTCCTGAGTTTGACACTTCATTCACAACAGTTTCAGTATTTTCAAGAATTATATTGCTTTCAGTTAAATTGGATTGAGTGGAATTTATAGCTTCAGGTTCAAGAGACTCGACAGTCGCAGACTCAGGTTTGTGTTTTTCAGTTCCAACTTCCCCCTGATCAACATGAGCAGAGCATTCTCCAGTACTTGCATCCGTTTCTTGCTCTGTTTGTTCCTGCCGTTTTGTAGACTTGAGTGACGTTTCTAGTTCGTTCTTGCTTCCTCCAGTCTCATAAACATTCTCATCTTCTGCCACTGATTTTTCATCTTGTGTCGTTGGCGACGATGTCCTAGTCTCAGCGTTTTCCTCTTGTCTTACAGACGTTTTAGCTGCGGCATCTGGGAAATCAGCCGAAAATGAAAACGAAATCAAGAACAAGCAGTTAGTGGCATTACACATACAGTTTGCTTTTGCACTTGCTGTGCATCAAGTTACATGAGCTCTTTGAGTGGCCTGCAAGTACACTGTACAGAATATAAACAAAGATTTTACAAGCTACGTTTTAAATCAACAACATACCTTTCGTACAAGCATTCTGTTCTCTGGGATCTTCGCTTTCTAAAAACCAAGAAGTACTTTCCTTCTTCTTCTTTTTCCCTTTTTTCTTTGGCTTTACAGCCTCCATTCTTTTAACTCACCCAGTTTCCGCCATTTCCTAATCTCGATGCGACTGCAGATTCCCTCATTTACTAAAACTGGAAAGTTCCCAGAATGGCTTGCAGTCTGTTTCCGGTTTTACCAGTGCATGCAAAATTTCTATTCGTACCAGGCTCCTCTTCTAGTGAAAGTGAAAATGACTGTGGAAGGCTTGGGATTGGTGAGAAATGCGAGAAAAGTATAATGGCGAAGTAAATTTAGTTCCTACCACTACTAGTACTGGGAAAACGGGAAGTCTTATCTTCTCGTAAATTCGGTTTCTCTATGGAATTTTCTGTGGAACGAACAAAAAAGTCGAGCTCTAATTACATCCTAACCGGATTTTTCGGAATTTTTTTTGCATATCAGATGCCGCAGGATTTTGGCTGTGGGATGAACAAAGTCGATGTTATAACTTGCAGCTGTGTTATATTGCTAGTGAAGTCTCCATTAAACTGATTTTCACTAAACTTTACAAATATAACGATGCTTATAAGTTTTGCCTGCGAGGACTGACGAAGAACTACTGGTCAGGATTTGAGAGCGCGCAGCGGAGGGAGGACTGGGGACTGATGAGATTATAAAAATTAAGTAACTGCGAAAGAGGAGCCTGAAAAAAATTCAGGCTTCAACGGGATTCGAACCTGTGACCTCTGCGATACCGGTGCAGTGCTCTAACCAGCTGGGCTGGGTCCATATATGCCAGTTTTGGTTGTACAATAATTATTATGATTTAGATATAGCTAAAATGCTTTAGATATAGCTAAGATGATAAAAAGTTGAAATAACTTGACATTGAGTAACCGAAGCAAAAAATGATAACTCTGAAACAAAATTAACAAGTGAGGGGCATATTGGCAACAAAGTGCGTCATATATCTGAGTAAGATCTAAGGATTCTTTCAATAGTTTCTTAACTTTGATTCTATTCTCTATCTTGAAGTTTTTTGGGGTCCAATTCCAGACTTTAACGCCTTAGAAGCGGATATTAAACTTGCCATAATTTATTTTTATATTCGGGATGTAATATGCATTTTTGGAAGATAAACTAACTGGGTTGAAAAACATCAATAAATACAGGGGACATGACATTTGCATGAAAATCATGATGAGCAAGGCATTTTGGAGGAAAACTACATTTTTCATTATGATATGGCAGGCTCGCTGAGCGGTAAGATGAAGCGAATTCTGTGTTCTGATTGGTTACACTAGCGGGCATGATAGGCCCATCTTGCCCGCTTGGGATTTCCCGCTTTGTTCCTGCAATTACATTGAGTTTTGGGCAATGAAGTCGCAAAAAGGGGAAGAGGTCAGTCAAAACAAAGAAAACATAGATGAGTTTCGTAGATTTCACTTCGTACTAAAAGTAAACCGACAAATACAAAAATTAAAATCCAAAGCCATGGAGACATGGAAGCGTTTTTATCTTACGGAAAACAGTAGTAAAGTGAAATTCTTTGACCATAATAAATCCTTTATTGAACAAGCTTGTTCGGTCAGGATGGCTGGATATTGGCCTCGTTCGTTTTTTTCATCTTCATGGACCTCGACTTCGCCTCGGTCCATAATAACGCAAAAAAAAGAACTTGGCTAATATTTGTTAGCAATGAACCATGATGTAACACAATTTAGGTTCTCGTTAATAAATGTTTCTAATGCAGACAGACTTCGGTTTGTGCAAAATAAATTTGTGTCCTCTGCCAAAATGTTAAATTAAAAAAAATTGCTACAGTTACTAAAATCATTGATGTATTACAGAAATAAAAGAGGACCCAGTACTGATCCCTGTGGGACACCATGAGTAATGTATAGGTCATCAGACTTGCTGGTGCCTACTGAAACATGTTGTTTCCTTTTCGAGCTCCGTAGTCGTCCAGTTTTTTCAATAGAAAGAATTAAAGTTCTAGATAAAATCATGCTGTAAGCAGTCCTTTTAGAACTTAGAATTAAACAAATGGCTCCTTTTTTGTCCACTGTAATCCGATCGACAAAACTAATTGCATATATATATATTGACCATCACATAATAAGCTGTACCAGCGATGCCACCAGATAAAAAATCGCTCACGAGGTGCTAAAGTGGTCAAAGAACTGAAGCAGCATCCTGTTATAACAAGAAGCACCGACAGCAGATAGAGAAATGAATAGGATTTGGTCTAGATTTTTTTTCGCTTCCAGAAAAAGGTATTTTTCTGAAATCTCACAATTTCAGAAAGTCTTTTAGCTGCGTCTCACGTTTTTTTACCTTAACGAGTTGGCAGGTCTGCACAAGCCAGGTACTAATATTTTCATTAGTTGTCGAGTACTGACTGAGAAAAACAGAAAAATTTTCATCAACTCACATCAAAAAATGTTTCGCTGTCTTTGTTCGTGATGATTCATTTTAAAATTTTGCCTTTTCAAAGACCTGACACCGCCGCTCAGTTTGCGCACACGAACTATCGTTCACCACCTCGCCAGAAACCCAATATGCATTGCGCTGCGTTATCTCTTGCACTCCAGTGAGTTTTAAATAAAAAATAAATGTATTTCTGATGAATGAACCTTACTTGCAAATGGTGTTTCAAGTTTAGAATTCAGTTGATTTTTATACCTCCCAAGAGACCCGCGTTCAAACCGCTTTGATTATCGAAACCTACTGACCCACAAGGTTAAAAACACGCATTGCCACATTTAAATCTTTGTAAAAACTTTTGAATTTAAGTGCCCCATGTTGCAAGATTATATTCTCGCAACAAAAAATTATTCTCATGCTTTTTTCTTTTACCCCGGGCTATATAAACAGCATGTAGTGCAGATCAAAGAGATGAAACTTCATCGTTTACGATATATTTAAATTTGTATCAGCGTTGAATTACAATAAATTTTATGAAGCGGTGTCTTTAATTTTCGAGTTGTGATAGCGGAGCCGAACGCCCGAAGGAACTCGAAACACATCATCGTCCCAGTCAGATAAGGGGGTAATAATGACGAGTGAGCGTCAAGTGGTCTCAAAACGCCGAAAATGGCCTTTTAGAGTGCCCAATTTTTAAAGTTTTGCGGGGGATTTTGTCCCTGGACCCCCTGCTCGAAATGACCAGCAGTGATCGCACTAAAACTTGGGAGGTATGGATTTTAATTAAGATATGTATGTGCAGAGCGATCAGCTATATATAGCTTCTAAAGAAAAACCGGCTACATAAAGCGGGGAATGTCTTTTTTTAAGCAACATAAAGACCGACAGCTGCTTTTTTTTCTTTCGTTTTTACCGACCAACCGACTTTTTTTTTCAGAAACCGGGCGGTTAACAGTTCTAAAATTATATGGATCGCCTCATAAAAACAAATTAAAATGTTCGATCTTTAGATACTCGGTCTTCAGATTTTTACGCTGTAAAAATTTAAAAGCAAAAGTAAAATCATGTATGTGTGGATCTTCTCGTATTTTGATTAACTTAACTGCAAAAATGTATATAGGTAACTTTTCAAAACAATCAGGTAAGTTTCCGTAATGGGAGTACTATACGTAAAAAATTGTATCCGCCAGATCGAGGTCGCATGAACACTGAATTGTGCTACCTCGTGACAGAGCTTTAATTGTAATAAAGAAGCAAGCTCTTTTGCTTCAGAGTTTTTTCGTCTTTATTGTATTAAGAATATTGTTCATCAGAGGAAAGACACAGCAGCAATCAGAAAACATTCCAAGCAAACCAATTTGAAGCTCATCAAATAACTAAATTTCATGCTATCCTTATTTTATGCTTGTGGTCCATTGGTTGGTTCCGCAGGGAGAGCCCTTTGTTGAGCCCTTCTCATGGTCTCTCAACCAATCACAATTGTGTCCCCAGTGACGAGCCCCGTCTGAGAGCCCAGCATCCGCTCAAACTTTTGTAAAATGGCTCAAAGGCAAGTATGAGGGTCAATGTTGATATATGAAGCTATGTTACGGTTCGGTTTGTACTAAAATCACAAAATGTAATCCTGATAATTTGTGTAGAGTGTATTTTTGATATTTTCCCTTGACTTCCAAGGTTTTTGTTGTTTATGTAAAGCTTCCGGTGAGCGCCTTCCCGAAGCGGCGTTGTGTTTTAGGAGACTACCAACCTTGCTTGGTTAGATTTGTGAAGAAGCCGCATAAGAAAATTTCGTTATAAATTAAGTCAAAGAAAACCACCGTTTGCCGACAACATTGAAAGGCAGGTAGTCAATCGCTTTGATTTTGCCGCTGATGCGTGGTTTATTTGGACTTATGAGAAGAACCGAAGCCATACTCGGTGTTCATCGCAGATTCGTTCGATTGAGACAGAATGACAGACGCGCTCCCAGAAAAAGTTATGGACATTGAAGGTAAACTTTAACCACTGTATTGATTCTAGATTTATAACAGTAAAGTGCTCTGGTGGCGTTACTCCTATATTTGTAATAGTTAGCTGTTTAACTAAATGATGTGTCGCTGTAAGGACTGGCTGATCAATAAATAGCGACCCGAACTACTGTATAACCAAAGTCCACTGTGATTATTCGGTATCACTGAATACTGCCGTTAGAGTAATGGCAAAGAGCAATTGCCGTGGATTTTACGTGGTTTCGAAGCATATTGCGTTTGATAAGACCATGAAAATGTTCAGAATTGTTGTATTTCACATATCAGCTGACTTCAATACTGACCTCGTACATAATAACACAGACTCGCTGTCCAAACAGTCGCGAAATCTCACGTCTTCAGTGGCGAAGTTCACATTTTATCATACTGTCAATTTCTTTAGTGTTCCAGCGAAAGAAACTTAATATCTGTTTTGACAATTCTATACAAAATCTTATCACGTTCTTTTCAGTCATAAGCTTGATTTTCTTTATATTTGACGAGAAAATAATAAAACCTCGTTCATGCAGAATCTGAATTATCTTAAGACAAGACAGTTATTGATTTAGCTGAAGTTTAACACTCTTTTAGCGAGAACGGAGCTGTCGATTTCATTTTCAGCACGTGTTAGGTTTCAAATAAAGCGCAGAACGTTTTGTCTGTTCTTGCGGCCATTTCGTTATGATCCAGTTAAAGAATCAGAGGTCGAGGTAGTACTTGGATTAAATCTTGAACTCTAAAGGGGATTAGTATTCCTTTGTCACACATTGGGTTATCCAGCAAACATCATTTGCATTTACATCATGAATAGAATAGAAATATCATACATTTTTGCCCAGAAAAAATACCTCTTGGTTTGTTGCTATTGTTGTTGAATGTTTCTGAAGAGAATTTTAGTATATTTTAAAATCATTCCTTAAAACAATATGTTATTCAGTTATCGTTAACTGTATCATGATGTTGCTGTTCATGGTCAGGGGAGATGATGTCAGAAGTGGGAGCAATGCTTTTCCATTGAGGTCAAATAGAATTTAAACTTATATGTGTCGGAAAACAATATGCATTTTTCATTTTTCATACAAATGCTGATACATCTGAATACTGCATATTATGTTGATTGTTGTGAGCAAGAAAATACAAATAATCCAAAGTTCATTAAGTAATGGAACTTGTATATGATTGATCAATATAAATTATGTTATTTTATGACGTGTTTTGAAAAACTTCATGTGTTGTTTCAGATGATATATTTGATAGGAATATTGATCAGCTTGATGTCAGAGAAACTCCCAGGTTAGTTAATATAAATTATTAGATTCTGTTCCCATTTCTGCCTCTCCACATTATCACTATACTCCACAACACTTCATTTAAGAAATGAAACATGTTCTCAATGCCATCATAGCCTGGTGAAAACAAGGAAAATTCTACAGCAGATCATTGAAATCCAGTGACAGTAGAGGGTTTTCACGCACTTGAGAATTCTCACAAACTTTGTCAAGTTTTTCACCAGCGTCTGATGGAACAGAGAACATGTTTAATTTCTTTTATAACATTATTTTCTGATATAAGAAGTGCATTCAGTTTTATTTCATTGATGAAACTACAACTTCTCACAACTTGGCAATAGCCAAACATAATTTTAGTGTTTCATAGCACTGTGAAAGCATTCTTGTTGACCAATCACAATGCTTGTTTTATCTGAATTGTTTTATAAAATCACATACATGTATCAGTACTTTTACAATTTTAATAATCAATTACAGTGGCGGCAGAAGCTGAGAAAGTCAGTATGCATGTCCAGTAAATACCCAAGTGCAGCCAGACAATGTTGATAATTTTGTTTTATCCAACCAAGGTGATGTCTTAAAAGGATATAATTTTGTCCTTTCAAGTTGAAAAAGTTATTCACAGCCCTGAAATGTGTCACAAATTTGCAATTAACCTTGACGTGAAGGTTTTGTTTGTAAACAGTAAGAGCATAATAATTATTCAGAAATAGCTTATTGACTGTATGATCATGAACATGTATGAGTTTGAGATATAAGATTGCACAAATTTTATTCATCAAAAAAGGAAGGGCCCACTGCAAAAACAACATCTAAGTGACTTTTGAATTAGTTCAGAATTCATACTATAGAATTAAACAATTTTGATGTGCTTCATTTTGTGGTGCAATTCCTTAAACTGCATTTGTTCAGTTCTAACCCCTATCAATGCTGTTCAGATACAAATTAAAATATTGATGCAAAACTATGATTTCTTAACATTTTGAAAAAGTCACATCAATTTGGGTTAGGTCATTCTTTAATGTTTGACTTGGATAAAAATCTTTGAACATTGTGTGGTTTGTTGATTAATGTCAGATGTGAGTTGACTGAGGAAGAAGAAAGTGATGAAGATGAAGATGATGAAGAGACAGGCCACAGTGAGGTTGATACTCTCATCAACCAGCAGAATTCACCAAAACAGGTCGAGATAAATTCTTGTTTTGTTCATGGTTCAGTCGCAGTTGAAATAACAATAAGTTTATGTTATAACTTTATTCTCAGTATAAATTATTTGATATCCTTGGTTTAAATTCATTTTAATTTCTTTATTTTAAAAACTTATTATCTTACAATAGTTGATATGGTACAAATATTACCTACTAGTAATAGTGGAAAGTAAAGTTTGAACAAGGACATACATGTATGCAAATTGTATTTTTTTCTTCTTTCAGCTTTACTCCAGAGCTAGTTTCCAAAAGGAGTACAATGTAGTGTTCTTTGGTTCTGCAATATGTTATTTTCCCAAAGGATTTTATGTTATTTAGAAATTCAGTGAATTAAAATTTTATTAGCCCTTTCCCTGGCAATTTATTAACATTCAACTCCTCCTTCTATAACTCAAACAAAGTAGTATTTACTGGCGATGAGAAGTAAAGAATTGATCAAGTGAAATAAACTGTCTGTTTGAGTCTTAAAGGGTTAAATGTTATAGTTAATAATTCTTAACCTTTTTTTTAAAGGTATAGTATTTTATTGCTTTCAGAAACCGTCAGCCTCAGTGCTCTCTCCTATGATTGAATCGAAAACGTATGGCAAGGTTATGAATTGTGAAACCAGGCCACAAGGTGCCGTACCCAACCAGTGCTGCAGTCCCAAGGTACAAAGACAACCAAACATGATTACAAGCAAGGTACATAAAATTAAGCATCTCACCAAAGTCTTCTTCTGCAATCAGCTGCAGTCAGCTCTCAAATAGCTTGCCTCATTTTTTTGTGTTTAGCTACTGTTATAAAATGGCACATATTTTAAAATAACAATTATTATGTCTTTACTTTAATTTTGATAGAAAAATACTTTTTAAGATAAATGAAAAATAATAATTCAGATGTACCACAGTCAGGTTCTCATATTAAAACTAAGTTTGGTCAGTAATTTATAATTTTTGTATAGTGCAGATACCTTTTTCTAAAAGCAATTATATCAGATGAGTGTAAAATACTGTATTTGCTTGTGCAAACATAGGTCGAGGTTTTGAGACATACAACTCAAACTAAAAATCTGACCTCAACTATACACGGGCAAAAAATGCAAAAAACAAACTTTTAAAAAAATATTGATTTTGAACCCAAAAATGGGGCTCCACTATACATGGGCAAAAAATGCAAAAAACAAACTTTTAAAAAAATATTGATTTTGAACCCAAAAATGGGGCTCCACTTATACACGGCATCGACTTATACGCATTAAGCAAATATGATAATGTTACTACATTTGAATCAAATTCTTTTTTTCTTTTGAATTAAGCAACATATAAATTTCTATTTTTACTGGAAGCCATGCAGAGAAGTCTAAGGCCATAATTATTTCTGGTATGCTATCATAATATGAAAATAATTTAACTGGGATATAGTTTTCATATAGCTTAATCTAAAAGTGACGGCAGCGTGGTTGGCGCAGTGGTAAGATCTCTGCCTTCTAACCATAAGGTCCCAGGTTCAACCCCTGGTTCAGCCAAGTGTTGAACATTTGTGCGACCTTTTCTGCCAAAGTTGACTCAGCTTTCCATCCTCCTGAGGTCGGTAAAATGGGTACCAGCTTCTGCTGGGGGCTAACCTGCGATGTATTAGTGTCCCGTCCAGGGGGAGTCAA
>JAOCPT020477319.1:0-12849 GCA_026546935.2 Palythoa grandiflora
TGTCTATAGTGCCCAATATAGTGGCTGCAAGTTATGGTTGGCACGCATGCGCTGAACTTGTGAGTTTATCTTTAGCAGCCATATCCTACAATCATTATGCTCACACTTTAGCTCAGTTAATAACATCAATTCAGCAATAAAACCACACATCATCTTCATATCTGAATGAATTGATGGGTTATGAATGTGGATCATTGTTCAGAAATGTTTTCACATCCGCACACACCGATTATACAGACTTATGTAACAAACCAATAATAATTTGTATACCAAGCATTTTGTGTGGCAACCATAAACTTAAGGTTTGAAGATAATTTGATTATCCTGTATTTAGGCTGACCCAAACCGTTTTTCAAATCGCTATGTACAAGGCATTTGGATAAATGAAGAACTGCTGTATGGCGCACTGGGATATTTTTAGCAATATAATTTTTTTCCACACTAATTTGTAACAGATATTGAATGTGACACAGACAGTAAGCAAAATGTGGAGAGTTTCGAGTCCGCCCTGGCTGACGCTACAAGGACTTCATACATAGAGGGGCAGTGGGTCTCTGAAGAGGAAGAGATTGTCCTTGAGTACAGCATCATAGATGCTTGTTTGCCAAGTAATGGAGACTACTCAATGTACACTGACTGGGGTAAGATTGAAATAGGTAATAATTAACAATTAAACCTTGCGGCTGAATGGACTATGATTCAGGACATGAATGATTTAAAAATCAAACCAGAGTATGTCCAGCAACTTGAACTGATTTTCACAAGGATTACAATGTAGAAAATTAAAGTGTTCAAAACTTTAGGAAGAAATTATATTTTTGGAGGGGAGACCAATTCCGCGAGAAGCTTGAGCATTATTAGGGAACGAGTCCACTATCGGGGGATCAATTCCGCTGTTACGCCGGTCAGTGGCTACCAGAATTGAGTGGGTAAAAGGAGAATTTAATCTTTTTCTTACATCTTTGTCAGGCGGCAGCATAGAAAACTTGAAGACACTCATTTAGAACCTCTTTAGGCATATCTTCTATCGGAATTATGATTTTTTGTGTCTTTGAACTATTCTGCAGATTAACACACTTTCATAATTCATTTTTAAGTAGTAAATTGAAAGAATACTGCTTTGATGCAATGAATTAAAATTTTCATTGTTTCCACTAAGTCTATGTTAACATATTCCTACCATTAAATATCTTCATTCCATGTTTTGTTGCATTTAATTTTTCTGGGACAGAAATGTCAAATGAATTCTCAATGAAATCCTTAAAACTGACCACTACAAAGCGGGGTTGAGTAACTTGATCCGCCATATTGTTTTCGCTACCACTAACTACATCATAATGAAGTAGACAATTAGAATACGGGATTTGTGATAAACAATTACGATTTAGTAGATTGCTAAGTGCTAGTTTATGCTAGCTAGATAGTTTTACATTGATTGCTTTTTTTTACACTCTCAACACTTAACCAGAGGATAAGATATTAGGATAGTGTTTGCCCATGTTGCCATTAACAACAAACTGAAACTACAAAATGAATTAGTTGTTTTCCAGCTTCCTCTGATAGAAGGTGACAGTGTTCATTGTGCATTCATTTTTAATATGTAACCACAATAGAGAAGACAGCTTTTAAAATTTTTAACAGAATAGTCTACATTGATCGTGTGTGATTTTACTGAAATTCAATAATTTTTTTTCTCATCAGTAAAGGAATTTCATCGCAATGGATCAGAAGGCCCAGGTAAAAGCTATGATAATTGTAGATAGTGAAATTGAGAATAAAAGTCATTTTTGTATGATGATGAATCCTTTTGATCCATTAGCATGTTTGCAACCATTTTTCATAGAATAACGCATGCAATGGTTCGTTGAAAGCCATGTTTCTAAAACTCTATGTCAACATAGTCAAATGTCCATGTCATTATGCAAGTCGGTCTTAGTTTCTCAGTCTGGTACATTTTATAAAGGAAATATAGAGCATTTTTTCGGTGTTCCTATAGAGTCATCGAAACACTTACAGTATAAGTAGAAATTTGGAAAGACTCGAAATAACTATGAAGTGAATTCCAACTTTGAAGTTAGGTTAAACACTGAAGTGAGGTTGAACACTGTAAAGTGAGGTTGAACACTGTCGTAGTATAGTAGGTATAGAATTAACTTCTTATTGAAGGTGGGTTTCATTAACATGAGGTGGGTTAATGAGACGGAATTAATAATCGTAGGATAACGTCATATCATGAATAAAACGAGTTGGACTCTCATAAAAATGAGATGGATTATTCAAACTATTTTACTCTTGCTTGACTAGACGAGGAGCTTGGTACTCGAAATCCCGCGTTCAGCATCACAGCGTCTCTTACCCACACAGCACAACTGGTCGAACTCCTTGTCTTTTATCTCGATGTCAACCTCCCAAAGAAACTGAGTTATAGGTAGGTTAGCCTTGTTTAGTTTTACATTTTCGCATGTAACATCGTCTTTCATGGCCAATAAGCCGTATCTTTGTGACTCAAATGAGACCTTTGGATGTGTAGTTTCCGTTGGCAGAGTTGAACTGTGGAGAGACCCAGTGTATACCGTTTAGCATAATGATATTGTTCAGCATTTTGAGGAATAGAATCATACAGCAATATATGACTATCGGACATATAGAGCGAGCAGATGCGAGACGTACGTCCAGCGGAAATAGACAATTTACAAGAACATAATCAGTGTCTCGGCTGCCCATACAAGTCTCTGATTACAGTGGGTAGAGCATATATTGTTATTGTTGTTGTTGTTGTTGTTGTTGTTGTTCTTCTTCTTCTTCTTGTTATTATGTAGAATTTAACACAGGGATTTTCTGTGGGAGGAAATATCCAATCAAGTCTCATCCCGAGACCTCATGCGCCTACAACCACTGGCACCACTTTTGTCCTTGATTTTCAGATCCTTTTAATCTCTCTTGTCAGATCTTGGTACTTTTCATACTTTTTAGTTACTTTCTGCAGCACGTTACTATCCCTGGGAACAGCTGTGTCAATAATGATTGTTTCCTTTCCTTTCCTTTATTATTATTATTATTATTATTATTATTATTATTATTATTATTATTATTATAGTTATTAGTCGTGACGTTGAAAATAAACTGCAAGACTGCGCGTGTTATTGTAAATCGATGTAAGAGATTTAGTTTAGCCTCAGTTTTACTGTATTTTATCTTTTAGTGAAATATGTCACCATGAACTCAACAGGAAGGAGTTTAGGAATATTGTCAACCGTTTAAATGCTAATGTTATGCACCTTTGTTTTACACAGGTAAGTTAGTCAGGGCGCCATTTTGGACGAGTTTGAGAGAAAAGACTGGGGAGCGAAAAATAACTGGTTGGCGAAGGGAAAAGGAAAGCAACTTTCCCCACCCCCCTCAATGTTCATATTTTGCTCTTTTCCCGGTTTTTAACTTCGAACATAGCGCCTAAGTTTTTTAGTTTTCCTCCTCATCACCAGACCGCCAGCTACGCAGGCTACATTTACCGCGCATAAACTGAACACTAGTACCTACACTACTTTATTTGGCTCAAATTTGAGTAAAACTCTTCGAGCACAACACATACAACAAGATAGAGTTTTCGAAATTTTTTCATTTTATTTTTTGTTTATTTATTTCTTTGCGGTCGGAATTGAGTGGGAAGAAAGTTTTACAACGTAGGACCACCACTTTATTTTTAAAAAATGATAGTGGATTTGTTTGCAAAGTTTTAGATTAAGTTTGTTTTAATTTTTTTTTAAATGTTTTGATCTTGCCATGTTTAATTTGTTGCTGGTAAAAAAAAATTAATGGATGGATAATTATTAATATAGGAAATGTATCTCTTGGGTACGAAACGCTAATTTTGAGATTCGGTGTGTTTAAAACTCCAGATTTTTTTTCAGCCCCAGAAAAGCCCTGGAAACGTCTCAAAACACCCGGAAAATCTCTGCAAGGCCCATTGAAACGTCTCAAAAACCCCTGAAAATCCCTGGAAAAGCCCTGGAAACCTCTCGAAAACCCCTGGAAAACCCCTTGAAACCTCTCAAAAACTCCTGAAAAGCCCTGGAAAACCCCAGAAAAGCCCTGGAAACCTCTCATAACCCTCGGAAAACCCCTGGAAAACCCCTTGAAACCTCTCAAAAACCCCTGAAAAGCCCTGGAAACCTCTCGAAAACCCCTAGAAAACCCCTTGAAACCTCTCAAAAACCCCTGAAAAGCCCTGGAAACCTCTCAAAACCCTGGAACACCCCAGAAAAGCCCTGGAAACCTCTTAAAACACCCGGAAAACTCCAGAAAAACCCCTTGAAACCTCTCAAAAACTCCTGAAAAGCCCTGGAAACCTCTCAAAACACCCGGAAAACCCCAGAAAAGCCCTGGAAACCTCTCCAAAATCCCTGGAAAACCCTTCAGACCTCTCAAATACCCCTGAAAATCCCTGAAAAACCCCTTGAAATCTTTCAGAATCCCTGAAAAACGCTGGAAAAGTTCTGGAAACCTCTGACAAACCCTGGAAACCCGATGGAAAATCATGAACAACACCAGACAAAGCCCGGTAACGCCCTGCACGTTTTTATCGAAACCCTGAAAAACTCAAAAACCTACATTTCAATCCTCTAAAACCCCGGAGTTGTTTTTAGTTCCGGTAAGTTTCTGTAAATCTCAGAAAACCCCTGGAAAAATCTCAAAAAAGCCCTGGAAATTTTTGAAAACCCCTAGAAACCTCTCGAAAACCCCTGGAAACCCACCGGAAAAGCCCTGCACGTTTTTATCTAAGCTCTTAATACTCAAAAAGCGAAAATTGGCGACTTTCATTTCATTTATGCATTAGTAATTTAAAACTTGTGGAAAAGATAAACGGTTTTCTGAGTTCAAAAAGCCCAGCCTAGAAAAGTCCAGAGGAAAAGCAGAGCAATTCTCTGGCCAACCCAGGTTGACAATGATGGCACCATTTGTGACTGGAGACTTTCCTTATATTATGTGTTAACGTTTTTGTTCCTTTTTCTTCCTAGCACGTGGAGCCGTCTCGTCTTGGTTCCAAATGGTTGTTACACAATCTGTTTACATGTATCAGCTCCAACAATGTGAACCTGGGAAGGTAGGGTGTGTTCATGCATTTCAGTAACTTGCCACTTTGTGAAAACTATTGAACACAAGGTCCAGCGAAGACTGTTCATTTGTACAGTCCATCTATTATCATTGTTACGGCCTCTAAATTTAAAATCTTCAGGACTGATTTTTTGTTTCTCATTGAACCAGTTATATTTATACTTGAAGGTATATTTTTGTGGAGTGAGGGCTTCTGCCACCTTTGTATTGCAACCTTTCTTTATCTGCAACATAATTATATACATAATAGCTAAAGCGCAACTTTTAAGCAGGGAAATTCTCTAGCAGGTATGCGAAAAAAAAAATTAATAATGATTAGCATTTATATAGCGCCTTTTCCATTGTGTATATGATCAAAGGCGCTTTACAATCATTAGTACAAGGCTTTACAGCTGAGGGTCTTAGATAGTCCGCTACTGCGGCTCACATATATTATCATTACGAAATGCCCTCAGTAGAACAGACAGACCACAACACTGGGATCACTGCCCTATACTCTTATCGACAAGTGCGTGGGTTCTTTTAAGTCCCTCGACAGAGAAATCGAGAAACTGAACCTAAGGTTGAACTTCCTTATCCGAGAAGATGTGAAGATCTAACCATTTGCAGATGTAAGAGCAAAGGCAGCACCTTCTCCTCAAATATTTTAAGACCCTGAGTGGAGGTCCCGCCGGAAATCGAACCCGAGCCTCCCGCACGGCATACTGGCGCCTTACTAACTAGGCTAACCAGGCGGTGGTGTCAATAAATTTTATCGTATCAGTGAAATTTAGTATTTTCTCATTTTTATGGTGGCGTGGGTGGCACAGTTTATGATCTCAGCCTTACAGCCAAAAGTTCCGGGTACAAACCCCGGCAGTGCTGAGCAATGAGAATTTGTGTGACCTTCTTTTCCGCCAAAGTTGACTCAGCTTTCCATCCTTACGAAGTCGGTAAAATGAGCACCATTTTCTGTCCTGTAACAAATAGATATCCCTTCCATGTCAATAACTTTCATCTGATTAACATTACCAAAACGGGATGTAAGCTCCGACTCCAATGATCCACTGGGCTCGTATCGGATTTAGTTTAGATACAGAACAACACTTACAGTTTGTTACCTACTCACGTTTCCCTTGTATTTCAGGGGCGGTCCTTTTGAATGTTATCCCGAACTGATATCAACTTACGAGTACACAAGTGACAACGAGCGAGATAACTTTGTATCCGATGATGAACGGAATAGCGAATCGGATGCTGACTGGGAAACTCTTCCCGATACGTTGAACTTTGATGTTTCAGCTGAGAATTTACCAGAAAGAACATCGTCAAGAGATAGCTTAGCACGTTCGCGATCACCTGAGGCAGAACAAAAGACAATGGAAAGTTCGGCAACCACAAGTCTCGTAAGTTCGGCTGCGGCTTCGGTGGCTGCGCTTTGGCCATGGAAGAAATAACGTGAAGTTTCTCGAGCTCTGTGCATCCTACTCTCCCTCCGTTTCCCCTCGCTTTGTTATTTTTAATTAGAGATATGAGATATTATTTATTTCAAAATCTTGCGAGAGTATAAAGAACGTCTGCGAGGACGCTAAAATACATTCGTTTGGGACTGTTATATTCCAGAATAGGAAACGTTTTCGACTAACCCACAAATTTTGGATTTGTATTTTCCCAACGAACAGTTATTCCTGTGTAATCCATGCATTCAAAAGGGCGCGCAGTCTTTTGTGTTTCAGTTCAGCGGATTTGTTGAAAACAGATCCCGCAAAGAATACAACAACGAACACCACGTTATGTTGAAGCAAAGAGACGCCAATTTGTGTTTATTGCCTTACAGATTAGTTCGGTAGCATCGCCATTCCGGATTATTCCGGCTATTGTGACATCAGGAGTAAAGTGAATGGAAGATCATCCAAAGTAATTCGGAATGAGAATAGCTGCCAATCGAACGACTCTTCCAATAAATCTATCTATTCCTATTCCGGAATAGTCCCAAGCGAACTCAGCCTAAATGGTCCTTTCCTTAAAACGAGGAAAAGGTTTTTGTTGTGGTTGCCTCAAGTCCATTACCCACAAGTCAAAAGTTCTCCAAGTCAATCAGTCAGATCAAACATTCGTCCTGTGTACCTGGTGTAAAGACGTCAGCTGTTAGTCCTACAAACCTTTCTATATTTAACTGGAGCAATATGGTTACCGTATACCTTCAGGGGGGTTTTGCGTTAAAACGTATCAGCGCATCTGTCTTAAACCATAGATACCTAAACCCATATATCAAATTAAAGCTTACAAAGCTGTCTTTCGAACTATACCAAAAGTTTTGAATTAAAATGAATTTTTAGACTTTTTTATGTTCTCTAAAAACGAGCGACAAAATCGCCTTTTGAGAGTTCCAACTCAAAAGGAATTTGTTCCTTTCCCCTAAAATTTGCGCAGTAGCTTCTTCAATATATGAAGAACAAAAATGTGTCTGCATTTTTTGTTTTGTTTTTTGAAAAACTTTTTGTTTTAGAGCAATTATTCTGCGGTCTCTAGACTTTTTTTTAACCCTAATTCCAAAAACTATAAAGATATACGTAAAAAATGTAAAGATTCATTTTAATTCAAAATTTTTGATATAGTTCGAAAGCCAGCTCTATAAGTTTTAATTTGAGATATGGGTTTAGGTATCTACGGCTTAAAACAGATGCACTGTATCGTTTTGACACAAAACACCCCTAAAGGTATACGGTAACCTTAAGTTATTGCTTCAATGGTAATTTATTTAGGAGCCCTTATTTTCAGTCTTGAACGCGGACGCTGATTTCGTCTTGTCCTTCCGTCTTCTTTCAACACACTGCAAGTAATTTAAGATCGAAAGTCGTCATGTTTCCCCCAAGAACTAGGCCGAGCTAACGGCATCACGTTAGAAAAGAAAGAAATCCAACAGCCATAATGCATTTGTATCACAAACAGTTCTTCAAATACTTTAGAAAACAAAGTGAAAACTAGAAGATACATAATATATATTAACTGGAGCGAGTTACTATTCAAATAAATAGTGAATAAATGTGAGTTCCAACAACATATATATATGTCAACAGGAGGGAACTATTTTTTTAAATAGTGTGTGTGTATGTGAGTTATAATTATGATTCCGAGTGAGATTTTAGCCGAACACCCCAAGATCAGTCTCCAAACCAACGACCTTAGGGACCGGTCAGAAAGTATCTATTAAGGTGGGCCGGAGGGAATTTTTCAAGTTTTCAAAACGTTTTCGTGGTCCACCCCACAGCTTCCAGAAGATCTCGTGCCCCAATTGATGTATAGTAACAATTTTCATGGCGCACCCTGATATTTCTATGAAAGCCCGTCTTCTTCAATTGAACA
Source organism: Palythoa grandiflora (assembly GCA_026546935.2). Taxonomy (NCBI): domain Eukaryota; kingdom Metazoa; phylum Cnidaria; class Anthozoa; order Zoantharia; family Sphenopidae; genus Palythoa; species Palythoa grandiflora. The sequence goes on from JAOCPT020477319.1 coordinate 8,458, forward strand.
ACAATTACATTTCAGAGAGTCATGGGTTCGATTCCCGTTAGGGACTCAGAAGTTTTTTCTTTTGAGAAAAAGAAGCTTAGGTAAGCACAACATTTCTTCTATAGTTATTTCCGAGCTACAATTACTACTACTGATATAATTAGATTTTGTTCACAACTGATGTAGAAGATTGTAAGTATAATATCGAAGTAACAGAAAACTTTTTCCGTCTCTGCATAGCCTGATAGAAATGTTGTAATACTAATATATAAGTTTCATGGCCCACCCATTAAACATGGAAAATGTTTGATAGCCCAACCATATTTTCCCCGCCCCACCCTAGCAAGGACTTTCTTATCGGAACCTTAGTGGGTATATCGAGTCACTTTTCGTTAGGGGTCACCGAGGGGTTCCGGCTGGTACATTGACTAGATTAGGATCGGAGAAACGTAGATAGCATTTTTAGCACAAGGTAATTCAGTTATTGAAGAATTCTGAAATAATGATGCGATTAAAACATAATGGCTGTACGAAATGGGAATAGAACGCAGAATTAGCGCATGGGAAAAGACTTTTAATCAAAATAATTTTTGAACTACCACTAACATTGATTGATTTTTTCCACTATAAGGGGTTGGAAAATATGGAAGTTTATGAAAAAAACCTTTTGAAATCGGTCATATATATCCGATTTTTATCCACATTTCAAGTTTGCGTTTTTGTTGATTCATGACCGCGCTTTAGGGGACTGGGTAATGACGTCATCCCAACAACTCTGGCTCAAAAAGCATCAAGATGGACACTGAACAATCCGTCGAACGTTTTTGACTCAGAGGAAGGCATAAATCCTTCCTACAGTTTACAATTCTTCTTATATTAGTTGTTACAGCCATTCCTCCCACAAGACATATATAACAATGATTAAGAACATAATACAGACCGCCGTTACCGCGTTCAGTACGAACATTATCGCACAATGCATGTTGCAAGTTTTCAAATACATTTTAACTTTCGTTCTGATCTACATTGTAAAATTAAAGAAACCTTATTTATGCGAGATTTATAGCCTGCCATGAGTGTAAATTATAGGCAGTGAAAATCTTTTTCTTTATTTTAAATTTGTTTCTTATTAATATAACTAGTTACCAGTCTTCCTCATCCTGTTTTAAATTTATGGTAACCCGAACAGTCACTTCTGAAGATGTGGTAACATAGGAAAGGTTAACTTGAAACATTTTCGAAAATTTGCGACATGCGTTGTGTTACGTTCGGTTTGTAACCGCGGTTTGCATTATGTGCTTAATCAAGTTGAGATGGCAGACAAGGAAAAATGATGACTTGTACATCAAAGTGGAAAAAGGAAAAAGTCGAGAATGACGTCACAACCCAGTTTCCCGAAACACATCATTAACCAAGATGGCTGAGAATTTTGCAAGTTTGAGCTACCGTAGAAAAAAGCTGTGGTAAAATCAACAATGCTTTTGACTTGCAAAAAAGCACGCAACGTATTGAAAGTCTAAAACTCGTTTGGTGTCCAGGGATATTGCAACCTTCTTAAGTGTAGTGCTGTATTAGGGCCGCATTAATATGACGAGCATTCTGGTGTCCCTAAGATTCCTCAAATCCTTAATTACTTTTGTGTGCTCTAAAAGGACCTACTTTGTAGCAATTCTTTTAGTTTTCCCTAAAAATTCCTATTTTTTTTCCATAATTTGTGGTGATGGCTTATTGTGGCTGGTATCGTTAAAGTTGCTCGATATGACATCTGCGCATGTGGAGTTTATCTGTGGACCAACGTTATTCCGACTTTTATCACTCTACCTATGTGATGTCAATGCTTGGGGATCCAAATTTCTTATGATTAGAGCTGCACAACCTCTTTCCAGTCTCACTCATTGTCATTATTAATGACTAGTTTTCATAAATATTTGAGCATGTTTTTCTTTGTATCAGTGACTAATAGGCGAGCTGCGACTATTTTATACATAAAGCCCTAAAATAACCCTAATTAATTTCCTGCTTTTTATCCCTTATTATCAGCATTTTTTTCAGCAGCTCCCTTCCTTCGCACGAGCCATATCGTAAACAAAGTACGAAACTCTCGCCAAATTTATTGCTGTATGATGTCAGCTTATAGTTGTGTTCCCAAAAATCGGGGCCATAGGGTTTTAACAACAACCAAGTTTTTTCATTTATAATACATATACACGTCCTTTTTTAATGAGAACCAGGAAATGTTGGACGGGGCTCGTTGTAAAGGGTTCATACAATAGGAGTTGCAATCACTTTTTAAGGACTTTTCAAGGACCCAGTTCACCTACCAGAAATGCAATCTCATGTGTAATTTTATATGCGATAGACCAGTTTCGCATTCCTAGTTGCTGCTGATTTAAATGACTGCAGATTCATTTTGCACAGTGTTAGCCTCGCTTTGTTGTTAAATTTAAAAAATATCAGCGAGACTGAGAGAGCGAGATGTCAGACCTCCAACAATACTCACAGTGTATAACTACATTAGCATTTAGGAATATTTATCTTCATACTGTGGCTAAGACTGTACAAATTGAATCTGCTGTATTTGTAGTCGGCGGAAACTGCAAATTCGAAAATGGTCTATTGTTTTATTAACTTACACTCACTTACACTCACTGCTGTAAAAAATGAGTTATTACGAATTATATTAACAAGCTTTAGAAGATTTGTTTCTGGACAAAAATCAAGTCTTCTGGAGTCGTCGTTTTTATCAGTTTACATGGTTGTCACATTAAGAATATTTTACCAAACAGTTTATTTTTATTATTTTTGGAAATTAAGAAAGAAACCTTTTGTCCATTCCAGGATTTTCAAGGACCACGACCCGAATTCAAGGACTTTCCAGGGTCTGGAATTTTTTTCCCCAATTCCAGGACTTTCCAGGATTTTCAAGGACCGTGGCTACCCTGTAAACATGTACACTAAAATCATTACATTCCAACCTCGCTAGATTTTAAGTACACACGTTTTTCCTCAAAATTTTGTTCTGTTTTCATTCCCATACACAGTTACGCTAAGTGCCCCTAATGCCGAGAAATTTTGAATACAAAAGTTTTGGAATTAGCCTGCGACTCCAACATATCTTCATTAAATTAGGAAAAATCAAGGACTAGTGAAGGACTTAAAGAAAAATTCAATGATTTTTCAACGACAAATGCAATTCAAGGACTTACCAAGACTGCGCAAACCCTGTTGTAATTACAACGCTTTGCACAAATTGAGCCAGCCTCCGTAGTTGTTATTCTAGTCTCGTAATACATTATTTCGGTACAGTGGTTTCTGTATGAAAATACAACGAAACGAGGCTATCAGACCAAGCTAAGAGTCACGCCCAATAGCCTCGTTTCCATGTACTCACACGCAGAAAACCGCTGTAAAATAATACCGACTTGCGAAACTGGAATGGAAATTTTTTTTTAAAATTGTTCTTATTTCTACGCCGTTAGTAACCATAAAAAATTCCTTCAGAATTCGGATTCTGTTCACGTTGACTCTTTTGACTTTGCTTTTGAAGTCTTGAAACATACTGTCTAATGATACGTGCAATACAGGAAATAAATTCTGTATTTTAAAACGTTGCGCCATGTTCAGAGTAGACTACAGAACAGTCTCTTCCTTCACCGGAAGATCCAAATTCCAAGGGCGTTCGTCAAATGGGAGACTGGGATGAGGAAATGGACGCAGTGACGAGATCAGAAAGGAATTCGTCCCCATTCCTTTTTGCCACCGTCCGCGCACCTATTTTCTTTTCCTAGTTTCCCGTTAACGCCCTTGGAATTTAATCTCTAAGCGAAGGAAGAGACTGTTTTGCAGTCTATGTTCTGAGGAAATTTGCTTCGTAAAGCCGAGCATCGATCATTTTTGTTGTTTTTAATTTTTAGGCAAACTTAAAGAGTTTAACTAAAGATTTATTAATAATTTATTCACCAATCAGTGATTAAGTAGTACATCCTGATAGTTCCTGTGATCTAGACTGTCCTTCAACACTCACTCCTCACAATTTCTACTCTATAAAATCTACAATTTTTTAGAACAATTAGAAACTGAATTTATACAGGTTTCGTTTTTCGGAATTCCAAGACTTTCCACGACAGTTTTTCCAGAACGACTTGATTTCTAATAACAGGATGAAGGTCTGTAAATTCGACAAGCTTTGAAGGCCCACACAAGCGGACGCAACAAGTCCCAACATTGTTTGACCAACAATGCTGGTGATTGCATGCAACTGTTGCGTGGTGAACCCGAACAAACGCAACAACTCCCGACATTGTTGGCGATCGTCTGAAGAAGCGGATGCATTCATATCTTTTTCAAGGATAGAAAACAAAGTGCTATTCCTCTTTTTGTGAAAACTAATATCCCTCCATTAAACAATATGTA
>JAOCPT020477408.1:0-12838 GCA_026546935.2 Palythoa grandiflora
CTGCTTAATGATTTTCAAACATAGCAGGGACGGCGAGTATATTTCCAAGCCTTACCGGCCAGGAACCGTCCCCGTCCTCGTCTTCCGTTCTCGGCTGCTTAAGGTCCCTTTTAAGCAATGAGGACGGCGACGCCAACGGCAACGTGAAAGAATAATAGTAGTTACAATAACTGCACGTTGGAATGCATCGAGCTGAGCACCTGCACGTTGCTGTCACCAGAAACAGAACGTGAAAAGACCAATTTTGAAGTTCTTGGGACGACGAGGACGTAATAACAAAAATGTTCTCAGTATTTGTTTATCAGTCAAGGAGTAACTTTTACTCTTTTTCTGTTCACAAAGCTGCATGAAGGCGGCGAAAACAAAACCCTAACGACCCAAAGAAAGCAGTAAAGAGCAAATCAGAAATAAATTTTTTTGAGCCGTTGTTGTTGCTGTCGTAGTTGCTTCAAGTCCCTAATAATTTAGGTAAACAAACGTCTTTGTCCCCAAAACTCTAAAAAGGGTCTTTTCACGTTCTGTTTATAGCAGCAACTACCTCTCTAAAAAGAGTTCGTACGTACGGTTCATGGAAAACCAGGAAACTCGTGGGATTTTAAAATTTCAATTTCCAGGCCTGAAAACTAATGTTATTTCGATTAGGATCATGGGAAATTCGTACAATTTGAATAGGATTGTGCACAAAATATGTGAATAATTAAAAAACCTCGTTCATTCGCAGAGATTTTTAAAAGTAACAGCTGCTCCCTTATTTCATTTTTGCTAACTTGCAACTCTCAAGAAATTGAGAAAATGAGGGTTCTTTTCATATGTTTTGGCAAAGAATGAACAGTGAAACTGAAAGGTCATAAAATATTGTGAAAGATCGCGGAAAAAGTCAGGAAAGTCATGAAATTTCAGAACTTCAAGTCTCTTATTATTTTTGCTTGCACTGAAAAGCCCTAATTTGCACAATTTGTTTGAGTTCGCCCTAAAACTGAATTTGAAATAAAAGGTCGACACGACGTGTTATAAAATTCAGAAATACTATACTTCGATTCGCTTAAACCAGCCTTTTGTGACATTTATTGTCGACTTGATCTTTGAGGGGATCCGGCATTATCGGGAGAGGTATTGTGTGGTTTTTCTTTATTTTGAAGTTTTTCGTAATTTGCCCTAAATTATCTACTTTTTCAAACTGTGGTGGTTTTATTCAACTGGTGTCACTGAAAGTGCTTGAAAAGGAGCTGTATGGCAAGTTCATAAGTTTAGTTGTCCAGCGACTGATTAATCATTAGATGACCCATTGACTAGTTTCATTTGAGCATGTTTCAATCAACTTTATTTCATCACTTGTCTAGGTTTTTTTAAAAACGTATAAACTTACACGCTGTATGACAGTGATGAGGAGCCTCTTAAAAGCATATGTGCTTATTTTATATAGATGCTTCTAAATGTTTCTATAATATTTCTAAAGCTGAAATGTATAATAATCAGCAGTTTTGAGTATGTTTATGTTGCTTCAGTATCAGTGATAGAAACGGTAAGAGACACGTTTTTTCGAAATAAAACCCCAGAATAGCCCTACCGTTACTCTATTTAAGTTTGCCCTAAAAACCCTATTTTTTCCCATTTTGTGATGGTTTTGTGCAACTGTTGTCCGTCATTGATCAAACGCTTGAAGTGCATGCAATCTGTATCACAAGCTTAATTGTGGACTAATGGATCATTAGATGAAGCTTAAACTTGTGTCAGTCTTTCAAGCCGACAATGCTAATAGTTTCAGATCTTTCAATTCACATTGTGCTTTTTTAAGAGAAGAGTTGCACAATTTCTTTCCAGTCTAATAAATTGTCATTGTTATTTTCACTAACTTGTTTTCATTTGTACATGCATAAGTATGTTTGATTGCCAGTGAAACTAAAGAAAGAAACACTGTTTTTTAAGCAAAAGCGAACCGTGAAGTGAACTAAATCGAAAGTGCGATTTTCATCACGGTATTCCTGTGACTTCACAAAGGTGCCGTACGCGAGTTGACATAAAGCATTACTGGCTGTAATCTCTAGAATCAATGTCAGCGGAGTGACGCCACTCATTGAAAAGGAAATGTGAAAAATCTTGGATTAACCTTTTGGCTTGCCCCATTAGGAACGATACTGAAATTATAAGATGGGAAGATGGTATTTAAACATACACGCAATTTTTTAATCAGAACCATTTTATATTATTTTATTTTTAGTCAAGGCTCGTTGCAAAAATTGATCCTTGATATGACTATGAGTGTATAAGAAAAGTGTAAAATGTTAAATGGTTGAAAAGGTTTTGAGATTTCCGACACTTAGTCATGATCATTAAAAAAAATAGAGGTGGAGCGAAAATGTTAACATGTTCAAGTTATCCCCTTGGGGGAATAGTTGTACAATGAGACAATGTACTTGTTTATTTAAAGATGGGGTTAAGGCACTTCACGTACTCTCGTTTAAAATAATTTTCGGCTTTGTAAATTACTCCCCATAGGAATGTGTGGTTTTGGTGGTCACGCAGATGGCGTGCGAAAGCCGATTAATGCGTGACATCCATGTTCTTCATTATTTCCCCGATATAATCGAAAACGTTTGAGCATTTTAAAACCTACTTTTAACGTTTTAGCCTTTTATGATTTATTTATAAGAAATTTTGGCGAGTATTTATATGTGATCCTTGATTTGATAGTAACATTGTTCTAATTTCTACACTTTATAATCATAATTAGGGACAATCACAATGTAGCGGGTATTGTTTAAAAACACATCCATGTTATTGTGCGCGTGTAGCCAAATGTTACTTTTTTCACTCGTGGTTACGCTTAGCGTAGAAACAATAATAATTTTTATCCCTACTAGTTAGAGGACGCAACTAAAATACTAGAATTACTAAATATAGTCTGACACTTAAAAAAAAATATTCATTCTTAATATCTTTCTTTTATTCATCATTTATTCATTCAGTCAGTCAGTCATTCAGTCATCCATTCAACAGTTATTGCAATTGAAGTAAGCTTTTGCTAAGCCTTAGAAATAAGAAGAAGCAAAGTTGATGAAGTTGGTCCATTTTAAAATTTTCACTGTTCAGATCGTTGACAGTCAAGTGCACTAACCATGGTAAGGTGTGAGATTTTTTCCAAACTCCACACGCCATGCTACCGTATGGCCGAATTAAAATAATTTGAGCCTCGGCCGAAGACAGCATACGCATTTTAATTAAAATAATTTCAAATTAAATATATTAAAGGTAACTCTGACTATTAAATACTAAAAAAAATGGGTAAACTAAAACCCGTACTTTCCTTCCATTAAGTAAGTTCGGAACACTTTTGAGAATGAGAGCAAAAATGACAAAATTGCGTGGGTTTTTTTCTAGGCGTGAGACAGGCGTGAGACAACAATATGATGGTAGCCTGGCAGATGCTTTGACCACATTAGGCGGCAACTAAATATAGATTACGTACGTCAGTAAGACTTGATATTTACTAAATACATAATTAGAAGCAACGAAAAATAGCAAAGGCTAGTATTTGATATTGGCGAAAATAATTCCACGTACGGCAGTACGTGTGGTATTTATCTCTTCCATCTAACACGAGTGACACCGAACTTCTTTTGGTGGAACACCTACAAAAAATACAGTATTTCGCGTGAACTTTTTATTTGATAAAAAGTTTAGGTCCTTCGGTTATTTTTAGAATGTGTATAAATAACGAAACGAGGTCAAATTGTCAACCCCAGTTTCGCCAAACGAAATTTTTTCACCTGTTTGCAGCTCTCTTTTGCGCGAAGTCTCTTGAACATTCAATGACAAAACTCGTTTCTCCGTACGAGAGTGTAATATCACTTTCTGTTGCTACCAAAACAGCTTGCAGAGGCCCGGAGCCTACCTCACGTTTTTCACCTAATCGAAGGTCTTTTAAAGCTATAAATATTGCAATTTATTCATTAAACATTACACGCTTTTATTTCATAAGAACCAGTAAATTTTGCCGAGGCTCATTGTTCTTAATTTCTTGGCCATTTCAGCCTCAATTTGTTCATAATTTGTTCTTATTTCTGTGAGCGGTTTTTATTGAAGAAAAAACAAAATAAGACAGGGTATTGGAAAATGAAACGCCTTGCGCCACACATGTTTGTACGGCTCAATTTAGAGGCGAACTACCTTCATTGTTTGTTGAGCAGTTTTTACAGTGAATCTTTTTATGTTTTATGCTGTATCGCTAAGGTTTTGTCAATTTTCTACCACAAAAACTTTCCCAGTTATCAAGCCTCAGCCTTAGCTTGTTCTTAAATTTTGGCAAATTTGAGCCTTGTTGTTCTTATAAAACAAAGCGTGAATTCCCCGAACGAGCAAGCGAGTAAAATGACACTAAAATTGACTAAATATATCAAGCTCTTTTTAAAATATGTAATAGTCTAAATATAAAACGCGCGAAAAAAATCGCATTGACAAAAAGTGACAAAAAGGAGAGAGTGAAAGTTTACGCAGGTCGGTTACGCAATCAGGTTAATAAATAAACAAGAAACTAAGGAACTATGATTCACACTTTTCCGTTTTCAGCTTCGAATCTCAATATATTTATGCTTTCCTATAGTGGTCACAGATGACTGATGTTTAAGTGAGCCTTTGAAACTGTCACTGAATAGCAGCAATAATTTAATTCGTGGGTCATTGTAATGTTAGAATAGAAGCGTAATTGGACTTGTAAAAAAAGAATCAGTCTTTAATTTTTATACACTAAATGTTACGTGTCTTGTACTCAGAAACCGATTTTTTGCACGAAAACAAAAATATCTTCACAATAATTTAACCGATTTAAAATGCATGTTCAACGTTGTTGTATTTAATTTTATGTAGAATCCTTCCACCCATAAAAACAGGATGTGACGTGCGGTTTTACAAGCGTCTGTTGAGCTTGAATTTTAATTCCATCAAATTTATATTAGCGATAACATAGAATATCTTTTTTCCCTGAAACAACTCTGGTTTATTTACTTACTATTAGTAAACCATAGGTCAATTAATGCATGCTGTTTCGAATCGTCTTGTACTTTCCGTGAAAAATTGTTCGGTTGTTAAAACTTCAAATCACACACGGTTTACCTTCAATAATATATCAATGCAGAGTTCAATATCGTTTCAAACCTGTCGGACGATTTTAAATTTTTCGAAGAAGCAAACTCCGAAATCGAACTGAATCGTTGAAATTGCTAAGGGACTCTTGTTCTTCTCAGTTGATACAGCACAGAAAAAATTACTCGATGGTCTTGTAGTTGGCTATGTTGTTTCAACAAGATGTATCTAGAACGGTCAAATTGTTACATGTTTATGTTCTAGGGGATTATAAATGATGTAAATATAATATCAATCATGTCGTATATTTTTCAGACTTTAACAAGCAGATACAAATACGAAACAAATATAATTTATGAATAAAACTAAAGACACCATGCGGAACTGACAAACGAAAAACTAAATTAACGAAGCAATACTTTAAATTCAAAAAATAATACTGTTTCAAGTTTGCTTGGCTGTAAGTCTACGACGTAAACGCTCACCAGCAAATACGAAGTCTTTAACCACCAGATACTAAATACGAAACAAATATAACTTTAGAATAACAATTAAACTAAAGACATCATGCGGAACTATCAAACGAAAAACTAAATTTACGACGCAATAATTTTAATCAAAAAAATAACAGTCTGAAGTTTGCTTGGCTCTAAGTTTAAAACGGGGAAGCTCACCAACAAATGCGAAGTCTTTAACCAGCAGATACTATACGAAACAAATATAACTTTAGAATAATATTTAAACTAGAGACAGCAGGCGGAACCGTCAAACGAAAAACTAAATTTACGAAGAGAAAATGTTTTAAAAAAAAATACTGTTTCAAATTCAAGTTTGCTCAGCTTCACTGCCTAGGAAGCTCGACCGCAAGTGCGAAGGAGGCTGCTAAAAAAAACTCAAAATGGACGTTTTTGAAATGAAGGAGTTCGACAACAATATAAAGGCTTAGTAATAACAATTTACTGTTTTCCCCAACACCAGCTGCATCAGAACACCCACACACCCCATGGGAGGAGATGTTTGACGTTTTACGATGAAAAAAGCTGCAGAGCGGACCTTCAGCTACGCAAGGAAGTGACTCTCAATGACGTAATATAACGTCAGAAAAACAAGAATCGCTTAGGTTGCTAGGTAACTAAATAAGTCACGCTTGCGTGACGTTAACTAAATTAGTCGCTTTTCTTTTTTACGTGCAGGGACTTTTATTATCTATTTTTATGTAGACTTCCTTGCTTATTTGGGCTAGTTTTAGTCGACGCTTTTTTCGGAAACTCTTTAAAAGAGTGCACTGCTGGAAGATTGACGATTTTTACGTGCGTCTTTTGAGAAATTGTGATAGTCCAAGCAGCAAGCTCTCTCTTACCGAACCCTGTTCACGGCACTCGGCGCTCTGGTTATCCAAGTTGAACTGAAGAGATTAAGTTTTGTATGCAATCATTAGAAACAATTGGCGTAGGAAACACGTGCGGGTTACGTATTATTTATATTTCAACTGTAATTTGTAGCGATATATTTTAGATGTCGAAGCGATTGGCCGGTCATTCATTGCCTCGTCCGAGTATGTCAGCGTTTGAGGACCCGAGTTTAGACGAACAGTTCCGAGATCTCGACGAAATTTTGTCGCCACTATTTAGCAGTCAAGGTATCTAGTTCAATTTACTACTATTTTATTTTTTTTTTATCGTTATAAACCTGATGGTATTATGGAACGATGATTTTGAACACTCACAAAATTATTTTATCTTTATAAATCTTGTCTATATTTTTGCTCGTGGCTGCGAAAAAGACCACAGGCCGAGTTACCCAAAGGCAAGTTACCTTTAACCCTGGGATAAGCCAGAATTTAGTCAGCAATTTCAAGCCAAGAAAAGAGTAATGGTTCTTATAAAATACTTGTCAAAAGAGTAAACTGATAGTTTTAATCCCGAAATTACGGCTCCAATAAGTGTGTACAAAATTGAAAGCAAGCGAATGGATTAAGAATTTAACCCTGGTTCTGCCATAATCTGCCTACGAACAAGTGGGCCCAGTGTTAACAGATTCTCGAGGCTAAATCAGTTAAGACACTTAGTTACAACATGATAACCTATTATATTTTAGGATACTAGATCAAATTCTACGAATTTCTCATATTACTCAAATTTCCCATTAAAAGGCGTTATATTTCAACAAAATATCTATCAAATACTCATATCGAGTAATAGTTAACCATGTGGTGGTATAGTATTTTTAAATATATGGCATCGTTTCCATAACTTTAAAACGCATGTTTCCATCTTACTACAAAGGTAATTGATTGTCTTTTAATTAATTTTAATTTAGTTGCTTTTCATCCCTGTTAGCCAAGTAAGCAGCTGAACCCAGTTATTTCAAATAGCTTATACCGAAAGCTGGCAAGAAATAGTTAAATTTAATCTTATCCTAATTGAATAAGCCGTGAAATCCTTTGAACAAAAAATGGAATTGCTTGCCATAAAAAAAACCCAGCAGAGTACCAATGGTTTTTTTTGGAAAAAATAAAAATAGAAGGTTTGATAATGGAGTAAATAAATCAGAACAGTTGCCAAAACGGCCTGCAGTAAAAATGAAAAGCGAAAACAGATGTTTTTTAAAAAAAACAATGGGCAAAACGATGAATTGAAGAAGAAGGTGCTGGGAAGATGAAGGCCTACCGACAGGTTTTTTCTCCATGCAGTTAACAGAAAACTTTATTCTAAATACAAACCGAAAGAAGCAAAACATTCGTGCTGAAACTGATGCATTTCTTGCTTTTAAAAGCTGCAATTTTATAACTAAGACTTTTCTTTACATTTCTCTTTATGGTAAAAGATACAACAGTATATAGGAACCAAGTGATCTTAAGAAGCCGAGATAAACACTTCTTTCACAATTCTAGTCAAAAAAACGACTATCCCTCTGTAACTGAAACACATAGTCACTGAAAATGGAAGTAATCGCAATATTGAGTACTGAGAAAACATGGAAGTATCGTAATTATGACAAAGTTCAATAATTGGGTGGGGTGGTTTGTGCACTACCGCACTTCCTGTTATTAACCGCGAGCTACATTTTGATCCGTCTGCATGATTTACGATTGTACTTTGAAGAGAGTTCTTAAGGTTTGATCTAAGGTCGTTATACCTGCCATATATCTAGCTTTAAAAAAACTGATATAAAAAAACGCCAACTTTATACTAAAAGTATTGCCTTGCGGGTTTTTTAGCTCAGCAGTCCTTGAAGAGGCTTCTTTTAATTTCATTTTCAGCAATGAACACAATTGTTATTGCTATTGCTTTATCTGACTTTCTCGGGTCCGATGATTTTCCAAATAAGTTTACAAAAGTTATATGTTTTAGTTGAAATGTCCCCCTCATTAGAAAAACAACTTTGATCAGCTGTATAAGATTTTTGCAGCGTCAAAGAATGATGTTGTCTTAAGTACATAGTCGCAACAAAACCAAAATTCATATTTTAATAGAAATAGTTCCGTGTCTGGAGCAAGATCGCGACAACTTCTAACGTCATAACTAATTTCTTAAATATATTGATTGGTCAGCATTTCAGCTGACGCTAGAGATAAGGAAAAAGACTTATATGATGTAATTTAAAAGTTAGTGAAAATTCTATGCCACAAACTGATGGTTTTATTGTAAATATCTCGGTTCAAGCCGCTCCAAGTGTTCCGCAACAAATGCAATTAAGAAACTCCGTAATGCCTGACGTTTCCGCGCTACAAGAAGTCAATCCTCGTTCACTTTCTCCTCATCATGTTGTGGTGCAAATAACGGACTTAAAGGAAATTTATGATAAAAATCAAAAAAAGACGCTGACAGGGTCTGAACAACGAATCGTCGACTCCAAAGTCAACATGATTGTATCTGCGTCAACGCAAATAAAAAACATAAAGATTTATGTACAAAGATGTCCGGAGGCCGCATCGAAAACGAATGACACGATTGGTAAGTACCACTTCAATTATATTCTATTCTATTCATCCACTGAGTTGAGCGTATAAAGACTTCGGCTTTAACATTTTTTTACAAAGATAAAGCACCGAGAGAATAGCGCAGCGCAGTAATATTAAAAATAGAAATTTTACCCCCGCGTAACTCGGACAAACAGAGACATGTTTGACAAAAAGGTCTATAGAAAAAGTAGCGATTTGCGAACTATAACGAGCGAATTTATTGTTGAATTTTAAGTAATGTGGACAGTTAAAAATATTACGTCAGCAGCCACTTAATTTTATTTAGCTGGTTTGTTTGTCCGAATTATGACATAATAACTGCGCTGCGCTATTGTCAAATAGAGGCAAGATTGCACTAAAACTTGCCAAAAGTTTTGAGGGGCACAACTGCAGTCATTAACTGAATTTTTTTATTGACTGTTAAATTGCCTTTTTCTGATCAATCCAACGGTAAAATCCATGACTCATAATCTCATAATAAGGATAAGGGTATGGCAGCATTCTCTATAAAAGGGGCATGCCTTTTGAAGTATTGTTAACAGTACTGAGTGGAGTCCAATTCGGTTTGTTATCATTGCGCGTGATTAACAAAATTGGATGAGCGCGAAGAGCGAAACCACTTTGTTAATCACGAGTAATGATAACAGACAGATTTAGACAAACACGAAGTCCTATTATTAAACAAGCGTGAGGTCAAGATGGCCAAATTCTTTTTTGCGTTATTATGGACCGAGACGAAGTGGAGGTCCATGAAAATGCAAAAAAAAAGAATGAGGCCAATATCCCGCCATCTTGACCGAACAAGCTTGTTTAATAAAGGATTTATTATATGGCCAAAGAATTTCACTTCGCTACTGTTTTCCGTTAGACAAAAGCGCTTCCAAGTCTTGATATCACTCTACATCTTAATATTTGTATTTGTCGGTTTTTGTTGACGAATAAATTTTCGAAACTCGTCTATGTTTTCTTTGTTTTGACTGACCTCTTCCCCTTTTTGCGACTCCATTGCCCAAAGCTCAATGTATAATCCGGCTCCACGCATTTTTTTTCCTTGCGGGAACAAAACAGGCAATCCCAAACGGGCAAGATGGGCCTATCTTGCCGGCTCGTGTAACCAATCAGAACACAGAAATCGCTTCATCTTGCCCGCTCAGCGAGCCTGCCATATAATAAACCAATTTATTATAATAATTACAATTTCCGAAAACTGTTGACTGTCTTTAGTTCTGAGTACTGGGAGATTCTTATGAAAATCCATGTTGTACAAAAAATTTAAGCTGTTGGTGGTGAAATTCTCCATATTGTTTGCCTCAGTTTTCAGAGGTAAGTTGTTGCTGTTCATATTATTGTTTTCTTTTCGCTGATTGGTCAGAACTCCTGAAGCCAAGATTGTGATTGGTTCGTTCAACTGTCCCGATAAAAGGTAGCCGATAACAGATAGTTAGTCCGTAACAGAGTGTTATACTAATTACTATGATTTAAATGGCGGTTATAAGCAATGACGTTATGATACGACCTTCGCGATTACGAACGCAATTTTAAGTAATGGCGAAAGAGAAGCCTGAAAAAGCTTCAGGCTTCAACGGGATTCGAACCCGAGACCTCTGCGATACCGGTGCAGTGCTCTAACCAACTGAGCTATGAAGCCACATCTGTTGGGAGCAGGTCGATTTTAGTTTAATTTTTTCAGGCTTCTATTTCGCAATTACTTAAAATTGCGTTCGTAAATAACGTCATAACAGAGTTTTGCTATCGGATAGCTTTCCAAGAAGATTAGGGAAAAATAGAGTTCAAAATCAGCCAATCAGATTTGAGGAAATTGTAATTATAATTTTATAATAATAACTCAGTGTTAAATTCCCTTTTTCTGACTATTAATCTAACGACATAACCCATAACTCATAATCTCATAAGGATACAGGCCATGGTAGCATACACCCTATAAAATGGTTAGGTCATTTGAAGGCCGTAAATCGTACAAATTTCTGGGGCATTATAGCAAAAGCTGGGTGCATGGCTGTTGTATTTGTTAAGCCCTGGCGTTGTGTTGCTAATGTGGAATGGAAAATATCGTATCTGGCACAAATTTAATACACTTAAGAACTGGTTCCATTTCAAATCTTTGCAATAGACGAATTTCTATCCAAATGTTTCATTACCAAACGCAAAATTTCACAGACATAAAACTTCACTTTTTACAACAAGAACCCAATTATGGCCGTTTAAAAGTACATTTGACAAAATCCGTCCCAAATTACGAAAATATTAACTCTCGTAACTACACTGAAGCGCCTGTACTCTGGTAAAGCGTATAATGACGGCGGCGTGGTTGGCGCAGTGGTAAGATCTCTGCCTTCTAACCACAAGGTCGCGGGTTCAAACCCCAGCTCAGCCGAGTGTTGAACATTTGTGTGACCTTCCTTTTCCCCACAGTTGACTCAGCTTTCCATCGTTACAAGGATTAGGTTAGTAAAACGAGTACCAGCTACTGCTGGGGGCAAACCTGTGACGAATTAGTGTCCCGCCCAGGGGGTGTCAATGACTCTCATCCGCTCAGTACTACAGGAAGGTCCACCCTTCGCTTATTTGGTTTGAGGAAAATGTCGCTGTCGTGTTTTCGCCGTAACACAATTGTCGCTGTCGCTTTTTTGCAAAATACAAATGTTAATTCTTGCGTCCTCATGTAATGTTGTTTAATTTAAAGAGTAAGCGCCCGTAAAAACTTCCTTTTTAATACAAGATCGACCACTTTAGTTTCTAATGACTCTAAAAGCTAATGGCTAGAGTGTAAACATAAATCACAGAAATCGCTAAAGTTACAAAGGCTCACACTTACTTTATTTTACTCCATTGCCAATATGCTTTAAAGTTAAAAGATGTCGCTTTTTCAAAATTAAAAATGGATTGTCGCTGTCGCAAATTGTCGCTTTTTTTTCCATTAGGTTCTGTCGGCTGTCAGTGTTCTAGAACAAGAGTGTCCCTACATTTTTGGCAATTTTGGAGCGATGCCGCTTGCATTGTGCTTGTCGCTTGTCGCCAAAACCCCTTGGAAGGCCCCTACAGAAATAGGCGATAGGAACTCCAGTAAGCTCATAAAGGAATTTAGCTAGCTAATGGCATTAGCTACATTAATAATTCATTATTAATGCCAAAATCGTCGAGAAATTTAACACAGCAATTAAAATCACTATTTTTCTATTATAATTAGAAAGAGAACGCCATTAGAAATGCAAAAATCTATAAACAAAATGGAATCTTTATAAGGTACTAATAAGCAGCCAATGCATCTTTCTAAACCATAAAAATTGTCAAGATTTACGTGCTTTTAGTATCGAATACTCTAACAATAAATGTTAACAGCACTGTCATAATCTTATATTTCAAAATAAAATTTGAACAAAAGCCACGGCATGAGTAAGGGTTTGGCGTTACAATCGAAAGGATTTTGAAGTACAAAAACCTGTACGTTGACATTAATGAAATAGCTACAAAACAGCGCCTACACCGTGTAGTAATCGATTTAGAAAAACTTGCTAAAGTTTGGAAGAGGTCCTTTATCGAGTAACACTTTGAAAGCATAGACGCAGAAGTAAAGGACAATACATGCTTTTTTTTATAAGAACAACTTTATAAGAACAACGAGGCTCAAATTTGCCAAAATTTAAGAACAATTCAAGCTGTTTAAGAACAAGCTCAGGCTGAGGCTTGATAACTAGGGAAGTTTTTGTGGTAGAAAATTAACTAAAACTTAGCGATACAGCATAAAACATAAAAAGATTCACTGTAAAGACTGCT
>JAOCPT020477606.1:0-12052 GCA_026546935.2 Palythoa grandiflora
TTAATTCTTTTATTCATTTTTATTTATCTATTTTTTTTTAATTTTTATCCGCCATCCGTCATCCGTATCCGCGTTTTACAAACACCCGGCGCGAAGAGGAGTATAAGAGGAATATATCGTTTTAGTAGACATCTAGTCTCTATATGTTGTAATCCGATTAGAATACTCGCTCTCAATTTCTATGGGCAATTTATAAAATGAATCGAGCTTAGCTTCGCCCTTGTCATTCTAACAGCCGATAGAAATTACGAGCTTGTTGTGTTCTAATTGATAAATAAAACATCTTTAATATCAGAACCGCATCCCAATGAGAGTGGAGGTCGTAACAGCGAAATTCAGTGTTGAAAAGGAAAAAAAAATACTTCCGTGACGAAATGAAGAAATCATTGATAAAAGCAAATATGAAGAGATAGTTTTCTAGGCCCAGTGTGGCTAGATGTGCTGAAGAATGGCAAAGAGTGCTTTCTATTTCTAGTTTCTACTGATATAGGTTACTGCGTGTTGTGCTCACTGCAGAATTGATGAACTTAGAAAAAAAATCTTCAGGTCCACTGCGATCTTTTACAGCTATTGGGAAAGACAATCCATGCTATATTACCGGCACAGTGTATCGGGGAATACTTATATTTGATTAATCCTATTATCTGAGCTAATTTTGAAACTATTATTGCTGTTTTTTCTGTATCTGCCATACCTTTAGTTAGACCATTTCTACATTGTGACGTATTGTTTTTATTTTTTATATGGATATGTGGATGTAATTTGAGTATACATTTTGCAATAGTTTTTCTTGTATGTAACTATTTGTCCATTTCTTATTCACACTTATCACTATGTTTCATTATTTGTTCTTTTTTTGGTTTCCCAGAGAAAAAGAGATATAGCGTTGACGAATTGTTAGAAAAGATTGGGAGCTTTGGGTGGTTCCAAATTCGCTTAATATGCTTGCTAAGTTTACTGGAATGGTTTGTAAGTGGCTATCAGACCCTGCTGATGTCCTTCATCGCTGCGGAGCCCAAATGGCGTTGTGTTGTCAACAGTACCGAGTGTACTAAACCTGGAGAGTTCACACCAAAAGATGATTACTACAAGAGCCGCTGCAGTATGAACCGGAGTGCGTGGGAGTTCACTACTGAATTCACCTCCGTTGTAACTGATGTAAGTTCAACATTACTGTCATATGAATCATCATGATCATGATCATGATCATCATCATTGTCATTGTCGTCGTCATCGTCATCCTTGTCATCATCATCACAAATATAATGGCAATAATAATAATAATAATAATGATGATGATGATGATAGTAATAATAATAAGGACAATGACAATGATAATGACAATGATAATGACAATGATAATGATAATGATAATGATAATGATAATGATAATGATAATGAAAATGATAATGACAATGATAATAATAAAAATATTTTATTTTGTTTCTATGGCTTCGTAACCGATGTAAGTTCATCATTATTTTTATCTTCATCATCAAAAACCTTGTCGTTAGAAAACTCTATCATTCACACGATATACGTATTTTTAAGTCATTAATATGTTTTTCTAGGGAGTCGAGTATAAACGCATACAATTTTTTTGTAACATTTACATAAGCCAAACAATCAGTCAATTAAACAAACAAACAAGCAAGCAACAATCAAACAAACAAACAAACAATTGATTAGTCAATGAAACAAACAAACAATCAATCAATCAATCAAACAATCAATCAATCAATGAAGCAAACGTTAACAAACATTTAATCAAACAATCAATAAGAATAAACAAACAATTGGTCAATCAATCAATCAATCAATCAAACAGTCAATCCACCAGTGACAATCAATAGTAACAACTGTATCACCCGTAAATGTACTACCAACCGTAAATGTAATACCAACCGTAAATGTAATACCAACCGTAAATGTAATACCCACCGTAAATGTAATACTAATCAACCGTAAATGTAATACCACCGTAAATGTAATACCAATCAACCGTAAATGTAATACTTTTTCTAACCGTAAATGTAATACCTCTGATTAACCGTAAATGTAATACCTATCAACCGTAAATGTAATACCTATCAACCGTAAATGTAATACCAAGTTGTTTTTACTACTTTACGGCAAGAAAACGCAGTAGCTCAAGTGATTCAACAACAAAAAGAGCTTAATGAAACTAAAAATTTCAAAACCGAAAAGACCCTATTTATTATCAAATAAATTATTTGATTTATTCACATCGCTGTCTCGTTGGCCACAAATCTAACACCAAACAATTAAAATCTGTACTTAGGATTTCATTATCCCCTTCTGTAGCATTGACTTGATACACGAACTTGTAATTTTTTTTTCCCTTTTTTGGTTGCCATATTTATTAAAACTGTACAATTCTTTTATAAGAAAATCTGTAATTTTAAAAACAAAAAAAATTAAATTAAAAAAAATATATCGTTGTTCTTTTGTTAATCTCCAGAGATTACTACTAAAACAATTTGAATACTCACTCTCAATTCCTATCGGTAATTGATAGAATGACTCAAACTTCGCCCTCATCATTTTATCAGCCGAGAGAAAATGCGGGCTCGTGTTCTAACTGTTTTAAGTTATCAGCTGACCAAACTTATTTTACGACGAGTGGCACTGGGGACGACTAAATAATTGCTGTATGATCTTAATATTTTCTCTTTCCAATTTATGCCCTCAGTTCGATCTGGTATGTGGCACAACATTTCTCGCAAGTTTGTCTTCATCCCTGCTGTTTGCTGGTTGGATGGTCAGCGCATTGTTTGGAGGGTTCTTGGCAGACAAGTTTGGAAGAAAGAAACTAATACTTCTGATGTTCTTCATGGCTCTTTTTGGTTTTTTGAGTTCCTTTCCAAAGGTCTACTGGCTGTTTGCTGTGTTGAGGCTTTTAGTAGGCTTTTGCAAAGGTAAGTGGCACATTTTGTGGTTGGTTATCTAGATATTTACTTGGTTGTGTAAACAGCCCTGAAATAGAATAGCCCACGAAGAGTGCAGCACAATAGTGGTATACGTTCGTTGAGGCCCATTTTTATGCAATTGAGGCTCATAACGTCCGATGAGGGAAAAGGGGTCGTTGAGGCCCATTTTTATGCAAATGAGGCATCGAATTTTATCGGGAGAGGATTAGGAATCATCTTGGAATGGGGGTTAGGGTTTGGGGTTAGGATTAGGGATTAGGGTTTGACGTCACAGTGGTATCACGAATGTTTCGGTCAAAAGGGGCGGTCGTGTGGAAATCAGGTTCAGTCTGAGAGAGAAGTGGTCTACAACAAGTAGGGCTAAAAAAGATGTCGATGTGGTTGAAATTGTGTTCTCAAGAGGCGCTTGAGCGAAATTAATGCGGCGGAGCAAACCGAACCGCAGAAGAATTTATTGGAGTATTGTCGATCGTGGGATGTGAGAGACAAAGAAGAGTGGTATGAGCGATGGATTTCCCACTCCAAGGAAGAAGTCCGAGTGCAGATTAGACAACTCATGATAGGCTATAATGATGCCGTTAACACCACCTTGGAATATATCATGGAATCTGTGGCAGTCTTACGGTTGAATGTGAAGGAATACGAACGCAAACATGAGGGACATCGATTCAGAACAGTGGCCCAAGCCGAAGGGTTTATAGGATTTCTCTAAGAACTAGAATTTAAAAAAATAAGCACAGAGACCAAAAGCATGAGATTTAACATTGTGATTTAATAAAAAAATATGTACAAAGTCTTTACAATAAAGCATGTCCCAGTTCCTACAGTGGTCATCAAGTCCATTAAAAGTTGACATAGATCTCGGTCTTGATGGTAACCGTAGGGACCTCTTCCTTCAATTTGAGCCAGGTGTCGACGTAGGGACGGAAGAGACCTTGGCATTTCTGTGGAAAGTGCCACACCTCGTGGACGGCCTGGATAATGTAGCCCTTCTCTTGAGCTTTCTCCAGTTCTGGGATAAACCACGTTCCGGTCAGAGCACGATCGGGCTGGGTGTGAATGCAGATGCTGTCTTTCTCCAACAGGGGACAATCGATCTGTTCCTCCGCACAACGACAGTACAAGGGAAAGGTTATTTTGTTGTGGTAGCGGTCAAGAAGAACAGAATGAAACAGTTCCTCGGGAGGCAGCACCGTGCAGCAAACGAGGCCGAAATAGGACAAGAGGTCGGTGGTGTCCGGATGGTAGATGAATTGGGGATGTCGGAAGGAGTAGTCGCCGTTCTTGTTGACCCACGGATACAGGGACGTGTAGTCGTAGTAGGAAATGGATCGGCCAGGTGTGACTTGAGCGTAGAGACGAACAGTATTGGTGCGACCCTCAAAGAAAGCTTCTCGAGGGTTGAGAGGGGGTTGTAAGTTCAATCGATCCACAAAAGCTTTCAAGTTGGGGTCCTCATGCTTGCAACGTTGCCAGGCGTATTCCCACATGTCGACAATGGTGTAGCCCAAGGCACGGAACTGGTGGCCTAGATGTTGGTTCTCCAGGTACACTTCGATCATAAAACCTATAGTATAGACTGTCTGCGTATTAGTGCACAATATGCCGTTTGAGTCGCAAGAGGATATATGTAGTTGCTTATGATTGGTCCATTTCATACACACCGTGCCAGTGGCCTACCGGATCGGAACGTGTAACCTGTCATCATGATATGCGAAAAATAGATTTCCGGTGTGTTGTTTTAATTTAGAATTTCAATTCATCTGAATTCGTGAATCGTTTATTAAATCCGATTCGCCAGTTGATCGTTGTTTCTGTATTCGAATTTTGAAAAAAAAAGATTCGATAAGCTCGGCAAAATCTAAACATTTATGCTTCTGTCAGCCTGCTCAGCTTGCGTTTGTGTTGTTTTTTTGGCAAGATTTTCGCACGCGAGCTATTACAGAGCAAGTTCACCCCAGGGGCCCCATTCTCACGTTTGGAGAAAGAAAAAAAAAGAAACAAAACCTTTAAAATCTTAAAAAAGTGAAAAGGAAAATAGTTTTAGCGCTGAATAATTCGAAATGTCTATCAAATATCAGTCAAAAATACGTTTTTGAAATAAAACCGAACCATCTATGGAGTCATATTTTGAAAATGCATGAGTTGGAACGTGACCTTTCAACGGACCGGTATTTGATTACCGTTGAGACTTCAAAATTTAAATAAGAAATAAACCAATCATCACCCTTGTATGAAACAAGCCAATAACAAACGACTACATATATCCTTGCGACTCAAACGGCATATTGTGTACTAATACGCAGACTGTCTATACCGGAGGTGTAGAGTGTCTGCAGCGCAGGCTATAGAATTTATGGTTTGCTTAAAATGTATAAAGCTTTTGGTCCCAATGCACTTCCGAGATTTTGCTCCATTGTTTTCTCTATCGGAACGTATAATTATGGCTTAGCCAAGTTTTTGTGTGCTTTGTTAACTCCACATATTCCTACCAGATTTTATACTACTGACTCGTTCAGCTTTGTACGTGAATTGAAGAATCTGAGCATTACTGGAAAGTTCATGGTCTCTTATGACATTGAGAGTTTATTTACTAATATCCCTCTCAATGAATGTATCAGTTTGGCCGTTCAATATATCTCAGAAGGGAACCCCGATCTTAAACTCACCGGCCAAGGATGAACTCACTTGTTTATTTAAGTTCGCTACTGCTCAGACACACTTTATGTTCAACGATAAATACTATGATCAAATAGATGGAGTGGCAATGGGCTCTCCATTAGTACCCGTGTTAGCTAACCTTTTTATGGGCCACTATGAGAGTATCTGGATTAACAGTTATACTGACTCTGAAATTCTCTACTATAGACGTTATGTTGAGGATACCTTTTGTTTATTTCATTCTGAGAAAGATGCTGGCCTGTTTTTTGATTTTTTTGAAACATTCAAGTATCAAGTTCACTGTATAGAAAAAGAAATTGAAGACAACATTTCTTTTTTAGATGTCTTAATTAACAACGGTTCTTCCTGTCTGTAATGCCAGTTATGTTGGCGAGACTTTCCGCCATATTTCTACACGTGTGCGGGAAGCACCTTCGTACGAATAAAGGATCGCACATTTTTAAGCATCTCAGTAAGTCACCATTATGTCGCGAGAAATGCTCGACTGACTGTTTTACTATCGTAGATGCAGCAAGCACCAAATTCAGCCTCAAAATCAAAGAAGCGTTACACATTAAGTGGATTAAGCCTTTACTTAATCATTAAGTATACCACGCTAATTTAAACTATGTCATTACTTTTGTCTCAGCTTCTCTATTCTTTATTACCGTTTAATACTATGCAATTGTTATTCTATTGTAACCTAACTCTATTTAACTGTGTCCTAGATCATTAGCAATTGCTATTCTGATGATGGCAGTAGATACTGCCGAAACATATAAATATTAGATGAAATTGAAGAGTGTCGTAATTGCGAGGGAGAGAGGGGTGAGGAGGGAGAGAGTTCTAGTCGTTCAACCATCTGCCCCGCCTTTTCTGCAACTTTTTAAAAAATAAACGCAAACGTTCGTTCTATATATGATTATTAATTAATATTTTCCAAGTTCCCACATCTTGATTTCCATACTTCAAGATATTGAAATCTATGAGTTAATATCTTTCTTTATATAGTATAGTAATCATTCCGTTCTCAAATTTGAGCACTGTCACTGCCTGCAGGGGGAGGTGTGATGCCGATGTTTGTCATTATTACCGAGTACGTCGGAAAACGCCATCGTCACGTGGCCGGTCCGGTGTTCTGGTTTGCATGGGTGTTTTCAATCCTCAGTCTTGGAGGCTTTGCCTATTTCATCCGCAACTGGAGGACACTGTCAATTGTCGTGGGGGTTCTTGGAATGTGCTCAATAGTGGTTTGGCCGTAAGTGTGGCAAAACTACTGTTAACACTGTAACATAGGCCTGTCCACAAGATGCCACTAAAATTTCAAAATGTTGCTCCAAATATAGACATAATCCGCTGCCCTCAATGTTTGCCTAATACAGTCCTCTTGGGAAATGAGGTTCTTTGTATAAGCTGAACATTCTTTCGTGTTTTTCTCATTACCACATCTGAAACAAAAAGCCTTATTTCCCACAAACATTGAGGGCAGCGGATTAGGTCTTATTGAAAAGAGTTTCCGAAAAATTGCTCATTCTTGTAAAACTTGCTAAAAAGTTGCTTCTTTTTTTAATTATAATTCGGGTATATACAAGCTTAAAATAGCAGTAGATATACGTACTGTTCTTTGCAAAGGCAGACAGTTGTATACATTACTTGATTCATTTGCTTTTTCTAAACCAAAGATGCCAAACAAATGAGTTGTCGCAAATTAAGCTACTTAAATAGAAATAGAGACAATGGTGGTTGTTTCTGAACATAATCGTTATCAAGTTGCAATCTCTACAATTAATCAGGTAAAAGCTGGTAAGTCATTTAATTCGTACAAAGCCTAACAAAACCAACCATAACAACAACTATTATCATGTATTGAAGGTATTATCGAAATTCTGATTGGCTACAAAAACACAGCTAAATCCTGCACAGGTGTCGTTTCCGTTGCGTCATACCTACAAACAATACATTTATCACTGCAGATGAGACGTCATACCTACACACAATAAATTAAAAGTATATAAGGCTAAAATTGTAAAAGTTATTAAAAAACAAACGTTTTCGGTCCTCTTGACCATCTTCAGGTTAATGAAGTTGGTCAATTTTAGCCTTATATATTTTTGATAGTTTTATGGAGAACTCAATTTTCTACACACACTACATTTATCACTGCAGATGAGGCGTGTCATATCTACAGAAAAAGGTTTTCAAACGAGCGGTTTCCTGTTCGGTTTGTCATGCAAAGTCAATGAAAAGGCTTTCCTCGTTATCGGAAGAGGGGTTGGAAAGCTTTGTCGACAGTAAAGATTCAAACAACACAAAAAAACCCACAAAGTCCCTCATAAATGTTTTTATTGAGTATTTAAAAAATAACAAACCGAACTTCAAACAAGAGAAGCGCTCGCCAGCATTTTGAATTTTTTTAAAGCCGGCATTTTGTGAAAATGATATAAAAACTTCGGCCATGATAATTCTCGCTATCATGCTAAACCTCATCCAATGATTGTTAGATTTCAGTCAGTATCAATGTTAAGCCTGGGAGGGATGGGGAAAGCGGAAGGGTAGGGGGGGAGGGGTTCTGCGGGCAAAAGGCGGGGGTTTGACCTCGAACTAAAAAAAATTGTGAAATGCCTGTGGGTGGGTCAAGAAATAATAAATGATTGTCAAAAAGAATTAAACAGCTCCAGGAACAGCAAGACTCGCTCCAGCTTGAACGGCCTCTTCAAGGGTACTGTCTAACCGAATCTGGCTCTTTTAACAACTGAACCGGCTGAAAGAAAAACATTTATTATTTTAGATCGTTACGATTATCTCATTTCACTTCAAAAGCAAGGAAAAATTCTCCAACTGGTCTCGTTCTTGAGTTAAAGTTTCAAAAGAAAATGCTACCAAAAACGAGGCTAGTTGGGCGTGCTAATTCGAATGTAGACAAGGGACTACTAAAATCACCGCCGTTGATGAATAAGGCCTATTGAAAATTTTGTGTTCAAAACAAAGATATATTTAAGACATAATCTTCCAACCAAACTGATCTTTATATCCATTTTTTGGTCCATAACGAGTCTCTTTTGCTATTGAATCTTTGATTTAGGTTTATTCCAGAGTCATCCCGTTACTTGCTTGTGAAAGGGAAAACAAAGGAGGCTGAGAAGATACTTAGAAAGATTGCCGAAGTGAACAAGAAAGAGTACCCCGATGCTGAGTTGATCTATTACAAAGAACAAACTACTGGGGACATCAGAGACTTGTTTCACTCTTGGTCAATGGCCCACAAAACACTGGTCAGCTGGTTTTGCTGGTAAGTATATCTTTCAATTTCTGTCGACTAATGGGTTCGAAAAGAGCTCTAACTTCTACTACTTCTTGTGTTATCTTGTTTCTTTTTTCTTTCTCTTTCTCTTTTCTGCTTCACCATCATCATCATCAGCATCATCATCATCATCATCATCATTATCATCATCTTCTGCTTCTCTTTTTTTTTATTCTTCTTCAGCTACTGTTTTTCACTTCTTTCTTCCTCTTTTTCTTCTTCTTCTTCTTCTTCTTCTTTTTCTTCTTCTTCTTTTTCTTCTTCTTCTTCTTCTTTTTCTTCTTCTTCATTTTCTTTTTCTTCTAAGCTCTGTTGTTCTCGTTCTTCTTTTCCTTAATCTTGTTGTTGCTCTCTGCTATAGCAGGGTTCTTGGTTTTATTGATTTTGCTGCATAAAATTATCGAAAAGTACTGTTTTTGATATTTTATCAGGGTGGTCATCGCCATGGTGTATTACGGGGTCATTTTAAGTTCGCCCTCGCTCGGTGGCAACATGTACTTTAACTATACACTTACATCTGCGATGGAACTCCCTGCCTACGCACTGGCAATCTGGATCATGGGCAGGTACGACAGAAAACTGAGATAATTTGTGAACACGTTCAATATGTCCTTATCCAGACAAGTTATGAGAGTAGTAGAAAAAACTTTAATGTGTCTATATTGCAATTTTTTTTATTACGTCACATTTTCGCCACAAAATTGAGCTTTAAAGTTCCCGCGCCGGCCACGCCCAACGCGGTTGAACGGGAGTTGCTAAGTCTGGGTCTAGAACAGCTTTGACGTCATTTCAGGAATTTTCAACTCTTCATTTCAGTACGTGTTTCAATGTATTTCCATACAAATCCGAGCATTTTTCGATTTTTTTAAGACAAAAAATGATCGTGCTCATACGGAAATAGAATAAAACACTGAAAAAACGGGCGGGAAGAGTACGTCATTCCTGAACTGGCGTCACGGCCTGTTCTGGACCCAGGGCTTAGCAACTCCCGGCCGACTTCGTTAGGCGTGGCTGGCGCAGGAACTCTAAAGCTCGATTTTGTGGCAAAAATGTGACGTAATTGAAAAATTTTTTTAGAATACATGTCTACGAATTCTAAAGATATCAAAATCGAAAAAAAAAAATCGCCATATAGACACTTTAAGTAAAACTGAAAGAGCTTATGAACACGTTTATGTTCTTATCCATGCAACAAAGTTATAAGGGGGTTTGAAAAAATTTTAAGCAGAACTGAAAGAGCCTGTGAACAAATTTATATATAAATGATTATTTGTGCCATATGTTGAAATTTAAAATTAGATTAAGTAAAATTGACAGAGCTTATTTACCGGTACTGTAATGAGCTCAGAATTTATTCACTTAGGCTAACCTTTGCCACCGATCGAAGATGAAACAATAAAGCTATGAACTTGTTATATTGTTTGTAGAATAGAGTAATTAAGTGACTTTTACAATTATGTAGGCAGGTTAAGCAATTGCAAAAACAAGCCGTTAAGACATTCAGTACTCGGCTAAATATAAACGACGCTCTGCGTCTTTAATATCGATACGTAGTCTGCCGACTGAGATACGGTGTCTTAACCACTGCGTTCACAATGGTTTCCCATTTTCAGTCTTGTAAAATCACAGTTGCTAAATCGCGCTTGATTGCTTTTCTGAAATCCGCAATATCGAATCTAATCAAAACTAAACTAGCTTCAGAAATTCATAATCGATTCGGTGGAACCAATAAACCAGCTTCAGCAGTCCAGAATCCAGTTAATCGAATCTAGAATCCAGCTTTAAAGATCCAAATCCAATTAATGGAATCTAGTATCCAGCTTCAGGAATTCAGAATCCAGTTGGTGGAATTTAGAATCCAGCTTCAGGTATTCAGAATGTAGTTGGTGGAATCTAGTATCAAGCTTCGGGAATTCAGAATCCAGTTGGTGGAATCTAGAATCCAGCCTCGGGAATTCAGAAGCCAGTTGGTTGAATCTAGTATCTGGCTTCAGGAATTTAGAATCCAGTTGGTGGAATCTAGTATCCAGCTTCGGGAATTCAGAATCCAGTTGGTGAAATCTAGAATCCAGCTTCGGGAATTCAGAATCCAGTTGGTGGAATCTAGAATCCAGCTTCGGGAAATCAGAATCCAGTTGGTGGAATCTAGTATCCAGCTTCAGGAATTCAGAATCCAGTTGGCGGAATCTAGAATCCAGCTTCAGAAATTCAGAATCCAGTTGGTGGAATCTAGAATCCAGCTTCGGGAATTCAGAATCCAGTTGGTGGAATCTAGTATCCAGCTTCAGGAATTCAGAATCCGGTTGGTTGAATCTAGTATCCAGCTTCGGGAATTCAGAATCCAGTTGGTGGAATCTAGTATCCAGCTTCGGGAAATCAGAATTGAGTTGGTGGAATCTAGTATCCAGCTTCAGGAATTCAGAATCCAGTTGGTTGAATCTAGTATCCAGCTTCAGGAATTCAGAATCCAGTTGGTGGAATCTAGTATCCAGCTTCGGGAATTCAGTATCCAGTTGGTGGAATCTAGTATCCAGCTTCGGGAATTCAGAATCGAGTTGGTTGAATCTAGTATCCAGCTTCGGGAAATCAGAATCGAGTTGGTGGAATCTAGTATCCAGCTTCGGGAAATCAGAATCCAGTTGGTGGAATCTAGTATCCAGCTTCAGGAATTCAGAATCCCGTTGGTGGAATCTAGTATCCAGCTTCGGGAAATCAGAATCCATTTGGTGGAATCTAGAATCCAGCTTCTGGAATTCAGAATCCCGTTGGTGGATTCTAGTATCCAGCTTCAGGAATTCAGAATCCAGTTGGTGGAATCTAGAATCCAGCATCGGGAATTCAGAATGTAGTTGGTGGAATCTACTATCCAGCTTAGGAATTCAGAATCCAGTTGGTGGAATCTAGAATCCAGCTTCAGGAATTCAGAATCCAGTTGGTGGAATTTAGAATCCAGCTTCAGGAATTCAGAATGTAGTTGGTGGAATCTAGTATCAAGCTTCGGGAATTCAGAATCCAGTTGGTGGAATCTAGTATCTGGCTTCAGGAATTTAGAATCCAGTTGGTGGAATCTAGTATCCAGCTTCAGGAATTCAGAATCCAGTTGGTGGAATTTAGAATCCAGCTTCAGGTATTCAGAATG
>JAOCPT020477607.1:0-12836 GCA_026546935.2 Palythoa grandiflora
TTAATTGAATTATGGTGAGTACTGTCACGTGAACATCTTTTATGTGACATCATACCTATATGCCATTCCCAGACTCCTGATGTTTATTTTGGGAGAAATAACAGTTTTAATATACCCCCTGCCTATCCCTGAAAACCCCATTTTCATACATTTTCAGTTGTATAAGACCCCCTTAAAATTGAACAATATATCCTTAATCAAAGCACAGTTAGGCCAAAGCTTTTGGCAATCAGTCAATCTGTAAAATTTTGACGGCAAAAATTATCGAAGGGGAAAGGTATTGTTCAACCCACACCCTGCCTCCCCCTCTTCCTTTTGTATCAAAGGGTTAAAATAGGTTCATATCTCGGGAAGCAAGAAAGCCAATTACGTATTTCAGTATTTTCAAAACTTTTCCTAATTCACTTTTCTTTCTTTTTCAGATATACACACTTTAAGAATTAGACTAAAAGAATCCAAAATATAAAATGGAAAATCGAAACTTGAAATTTGAGAAAAAATAATTCTAAAAGATATTAGGAAAATTGAAAAAACAGAATATATATCATTGTTTTAGTCAAGGATTAGTTCTTATTTCTAAATGTTTTTCACTTCCCGTAGCGAAACAGGATTTCACTTTGATATTCTATTTTTACGTATTGTTTAGTAAAAATTAAAATCAAAAACATTGTCGATTATTTTGGTTTTTGCTTTTCTCATACAGAATTCATTCCATAACCAATAAAACGACTATTTTACTGATTACTAGTTGTATTAGAGAAAGTAAATGTAATGCACGCGATGCGCCACAATTTCTTATTGCATTTAAATTAACAATAGTTGTCACTAGATTTGAAATCCGTTTACAAAGCATATTATTAAAGCAAGCTGTTTATTATATTCTGTTAAAGTCATGTAATTCCGTGATTTTAAACAAAACTTGATTTTAATGTTTACGTTTTTTCTTTTTCTATTTAAAATACTTTAAGTGATTGGAATATTGCGCTAATACCTTTAATTCACTCATAACGCTGTCACATCTTATTGCAATTAAAATTCACTGACAAAACATTTTTGCTTTATACTTATTTCAAACAAAACTGGTGATAGCGACTGTGATGTTATCACAAATCCAAATTTCATGTAATTTTGATAAAATAAATTTTTAAAGACAAAGCCAACTCTTCAAGGCAATTTTTACTGGGTACGATTTCCAACGAAAATTTCCTTTGTATTCATTATAACGTAAACAAATTCTGA
The DNA here is from genome assembly GCA_026546935.2 of Palythoa grandiflora. NCBI lineage: Eukaryota > Metazoa > Cnidaria > Anthozoa > Zoantharia > Sphenopidae > Palythoa > Palythoa grandiflora. The sequence goes on from JAOCPT020477607.1 coordinate 1,240, forward strand.
CGGGTTAAATCAATCAATCAATTTTTAATTCTCTTATATGTTTACAAGTCGATTATATTTCATTGGTCTGCAAATAGTTATATCTAGTCTAGGCAGGCCAATGGATTACAATTGGTTACTTATAAAGAGAAACTCTGAAAATAAATATAAAATATGACTAGCGCATAACTAAGTATAAATCTTCTTAATTTATTAACTAAATAATTCACCGGGTGGGAGGTACATTTGAAGAAGAATAGAAATATAATAGAAAAAAGGAAAAGGTGTTGCAGGTTTTTTTAATATAATGAGTGGTTATAAGTAAAATTGCAATTCATTTAAGACACATAACCAGGAAAAATCTGTCTAGCTCTTTCGATTCCAAAATAGCTCTCCTCATTCTGTAACATTGAAAAGAGTGAATTTTTAATAACCAATCGCATAGCACGGAAATGATTTTTTTTTCACGTTTCAAGTATCTCATTTTTGTAGTATTTATAAGGAAACATGTAAATCCTGTAAACATCTAATCATGCACCACACAGTTGATCGGTAATTCTAAATCTTGGTGTAAGAAGTTAAGTCTTCAATTTACTTGAATAAAGAAGTTGCTTGGAATAAATTTAATCGTTAATTTGTTTGTTCATAAACTTATTCACACCTGTATATGCATGTTTTTTTTTTAAATTTTAAAAACTGCTTTTTAATCATAATTGTCATTACTATTTGGGTACTTTTTTTAATTTAAATACTCATTCGAGAATTTTTATAATTTCAAGATGAATTTTTCAATTTGTTTAAGGTTGAGAATTGTTTTCACTTATCAACCGAAACTCCTTATAGTATGTACCGGATATCCCTAAACCTATATATGAATGGCAAGCTAATGAAAATCTCTGAAAGATTATTTAAATTACTTTTCTATTTATTTCTTTATCAGGGTTTTGTTTGTGACCAATTGTTTTTCATTTGCGAAGTCCCGAGTCCTTTTTCGAGAAAAACAAATTTGAAAAAAGGGTCGCACACTCGTTCCTTCCGGTGGTGATTTTTTGCTTTACATATTTCAAGTTAAAGCTATACAAATCGTTAGTACTATCGGTTTTGTTGTACGGTTGTGAGACCTGAAGATGAACAAGGGAGATGATAAGGCAATAGATATTTTCCACCATAATGATTGAGAAGATTTCTGAAGATTAATTGGCAAGACCATATCAGCAATGAAGAGGTGCTTAGAAGAGCAAAACTGGAACCATTGAGCAGAGAAGTTAAGAAACGGAGATTGAAGATGATTGGTCACGTTTTGAGGCAAGATCGGGAGAGTAATTGTAGCATTGCGATGACTTGGGCACCAGAAGGACGAAGAAAGCGAGGAAGGCCAAAGACCACATGGAGACGGACGGTAGAGCAAGAGAGAAACAAGATGGGGTGGAGGTCATGGGACGAGGCGCGGATCAAAGCGGCAGACAGGAAAGAGTGGAAGAAACTTGTGATGGCCCTATGTGCCACCTAGGCATTAAAAGGATCCGATGATGATGATGATATTTCAAGAACTACACATGTTTTTGAAACAATTTTTTTTACAGAAAGATCTTCTTAAAGCCGATAGGTTTCCGGCAAAAGCTAAAATTAAAAATGGTCTATCTTACTTATTTAAACTGAGTACTGAGTACTTTTGTGAAAAGGAATCGAGTCCCGTCTACCGTCTAAACACTGTTTATGTAAAGAGATAAACACTCACGAACCAGTAAACTAAATTTTGCTCAGGTTCAATGGCAATTTGAGGCTCAAAATGTTCTTATCTTGTTCTTAACAGCCATATATTTTTTTTAATGAGTGAAAAACAAATAACTCGCATGCATGTGTTATAAAATTATAAATGTAGTAATCACCGGAGCACAAAATTTTTGATAATTTCAGATAATACAAGTTTTTCACCAGTCTCCCCTTTTTTGTAAGGCCAAGTAAAAAAAAGTTGGTTAGCGTTCTTTTTTTCAGATATTTTATTGTCGGGAGGGCGGTTTTTTCTTTTTTTGCACTTGGAAGTTTTGATGCTAAGATAAAGAACGTTATGACTTACTACTGACGTTATTGCATCCAATTGTTCAGGTATAAAATATCTTATTGACATCTAGTAATTACATAAAAATCTTATATCGAATGCAGAAAATAAAAGTTGTTATCAAATAACAAATCAATTTAATGGTATTTGCTGAAGATTGTTTAAAAATTACAAAATTCTATCGCATTTCGGACAACTAATTCAGATTTCTACTAAGTTTTGCAGTCGTAAAATAGTATTAAAACCTTTTAAAAGAAAAACTACGAAAATAAATTAAAAAAATGGTCGGGCGGGACTGCTAACCAACTTTTTTTTTTACTTGGCTTTTTTGCTATATGTTGTTTTTCGTCGCGTTCTTATCAGATATTTACATGTAATCTTGAGCATTTTATAACAGATTTTAATGATGTTGACATAACAAGGTGTTTCTCTGCAAAACTTTGGCCGTTTCATCAGGACATTCAGGTATATTATAAAATCAGGAAAACACACCTTAATTCAACTGCATCAGTCTCATTTTTCTGACTCATTTTGATGAAGTGTAGCTGACAAGACAGAATAAGTGGAATTGTTTAAATCTTTTTTCATGCGATAAAATGGCGATGGCTGCGTACACTGTTTCGACAGAAACAATTTTAATAAAATTGTAATAAAACCAACTTAAATTTTAGTTTTAGTTAAATCTTTTTACAGTATATTACCGTAGGATGAAAAAATGAAGTTGAAAATAGTAGAAATATATTTCTTACACAAAACATTGGACTTTTATTTGCACTCTTGATATAAATTGACGCAATATTATTATACGCCACTGACAGTTAAATAACAAAGGCTTTGTCTTTTTATGAAGGTAAATTCTATGCGTGGGTTGGCAAACTTTAAGGTTCGCTAAAAAGAGCTTTTGTTGCAAACATTTTACTGTCACCTCAGGGGCTGCAAATTAAAATTCGTTATACCGAGGAAATTTGTTTAATAGCGTTTCGTTAAATCGAGGTTCCATTTGCACAAATTGCGCAGTTTCTCCAAGGTAATGGTTTTTGAAATATCACAGTAGTTATATAGTTTGACTTCATTATAACAAGCCACAAAATAAAAGGTAAAATTATTTTGAAATCCGTTCCACGATGTTGTATGACAAAATTTAGCTAAACCTCAAGTATGTTTTTTGGCATATTTTAATCTTGCATGGTATCAGTTTTCTTTCAAAAAAAGGTTCTTATAAAAAAAATCGAGCTATTAGGCGGATATTTGCTGAGATCATTGTTTACATTCTGTTTCATTTACAGATAACTTTATATTAAGAAACTAGAAGGAAGCAACATAAAATGAAATAAAATAAAATAAAAAAGAACTGTGTTTAAAACTTCAAAAAGCAAAGGAAATGAGTTTAGCGACAAAAATTTGGGCCTGGTTAAATGTAGAAAGATGGCAGCCGTTCTGTACTGCCCCACGAGTCGATCAGTGTTTAAAAGTGCTATTTACATGCAAGGTAAGGGAACCCTAGTACTAGCGCAATCCATCGACTTTTTTGGGGCTAACCCTAGCTGAGTAGGGTTAACTTTTGTTTGTTTAGTGCATGTAACTTGCGCTGGTTGTAGCCCTCCTATAATAGGGATATATTTGAACGGGTTCGCCCGATATTAAGAGCCCCAAAAGTATAAAAACCGGAAGCTTGTTTATCAGCATACTGAATATAAATTTCCATTTGCCACGAGTTTTGAAAATGAAAACCATTGTCCTGACATCGAAAAGGCCATTTTTGTTTCATGACAGCACTGGAAAAAGCGTATATTAGCCTTACATCAACTACAGAAATACCACTGACGCCGATCTTATTTACAAAGTTTTCTGACAACAGCGTGAAAACAGTGCTTGTTTTATTTTGTTTTTTCTTCAATAAAAACCGCTCACAGAAATAAGAACAAATTAAGAACAAACTAATTGAGGCTGAAACCGCCAAAAAATTAAGAACAATGAGCCTCGGCAAACATTTACTGGTTCTTATAAAAAACTGAAGTGTGTATTGCTTTACAGCTACGCCATTATTTCTTACAGTCCAAAGGATAGCCGGCCTTCTCCATGTAAAAGGACGGCTATGTTTTAACCGGCTTGTGGTATTACTGTCCTGCCCTAGTGGTAGAGCTAGCCGACTCTACATCATGAAAACAAGTCATTAGGTTCTATACATGTAGTTTTGAAGAAAATACCGGTGTGAAATTAAAAAATTGCAAAACTATTTGATGGCTTATGAGTTCTAACATTTTTTGAATTGAAAACGCATTGTAGGAACAATATTTAACATATCGGTTTCATTTATTCAGAAGAGGTTTATTTTGGAAAACTCTTTTAATATTCAGAACTTCTTATTTTGTCTCAGCTAGAAAGAGAAGCACGTATATGCTAGCAGCAGCAAACATTCACCATATGAATATCTAAATGAATAATAAAACGGAAATTGGAAAGTCTCTCTAGATTGTACGAACATCTGCTGAGACCTCTTTATTCAGGGACATGACCTGTGCACTCGAAAATACAATGCTCGGATAACTTATTGTACTGCGTTCATCATAGGAAATTTAAAATTTTGCTGGATCTCGTAGTGTCAAGAAACCGGAATCATAACAATTTTTCTAAAGAGTTTTTAAAAAATTATTAACGTAGGCCCAAGCAACTAAATGAAACGATTCAAGCAACACAATCATATTATTTTGTTAAAGAACTTAACAATGTTTTTGAATATGATAATATTTTAATAAGAAAATCAAGAGTATATATTTTCGAAGTGAACGTCGCCGCAAGAGAGTATGGAGTTCTCTCGGGCACAGCTCAGCGCGCGTCAATAGAAGTGTTGTCATATCAAAGTATTGGTGAAACAGAAAATGATTCCTGGTCCAGTGAGAGGAGGAATGTCTTTGCTATTTACCGTTCTGGGCTGCACTGGAAACCTTTTTGTTGTTTTGACTGTTGCAGGCAAAAGAAAACTCCATACAATGCACTTTTTTCTCTTAGCAAATTTATCGCTGTCGGCTTTTGTTACTCAAACCTTGACCATATTCATTTCATTTAGTCAGATCTTCGAACATTGGAGTTTTGGAGTAAATTGGTGTTATGGAGTTACGTTTCTCCTCAGATCAATGGGAGCCGCAACTATATTATTCTTATGTGCTATTACTTGGGAATGTCATACGGCTGTCGTCACACCCTACCGCTACCGACGAGAAATAACAGTAAAAAAGGTAATCGTTGTTGTACTTTTGTTTAGTGCCAGCTTTGTCTTCGCAGCCGTGCCTTTTTTTGGCTGGGGAAGAATTGTTTACAATGACAAACTTTATCGTTGCGAAACAGATAATAAAAACAACATCACTGGGGCGTTCGCGATCCTAGTTCTGTTCCATCTAATCCCTTCTGGTGTAATCATAAAGCAACAGTACCAGATAAATCAAATTGCAAAATATCACAAAAATCGAAAAGTCAAATTGCAAGCGAGGGACACTCCAGAAGACCAACATGAGCAATCATTGCTGAAAAACATCAAACAATCCAAGGATGCGTTGATAATTGTACTAGCATTTCTCATAAGCTACTTACCCTTATGTATTACTAAGGGTTTGAGGTTAAGACTGCCGGAAAGCGTTGCGTTATACGATACAAATTTTTGCGTATTTTTTGTTTGTCTTGCTGGAATGACATGTAATCCTATTATCTATTGCTTCAGGAAGAGGCAGTTTCGACAACAATTTCTACATTTAATCCGATCAGTAAAAAATGGTACTATTATATTACTTACAAGAATGAACTTTATTCCTAATATTATAAGGCGACTTTTAGCAATTCGTTTAAGTAGGATTCTTCCCATAAACCAATAAATGTTAGGTTAATGATCGCGTCATATTAGACCATCCTCACTTATCTTTAGGTTTATCCGACCGACTCACACTGATTTTTGAAATTTGCAAAAAAAGAAAGTAGGAACAGTTATTAATGTCTGTAAATAACATACTGACACAGATTGGTTCTATTGCATGGCCCAAGTAAATCAAAATTTTTGTACAATTTATAACTCAACAATACTATACATAATTCATTTATGTCATAATATTTGCTTGTAAAATTAAAGTTAAAAATGTTTGGCTAAAAGTTTAAAATGTGATAAAACTGTTAAAACGTTGTTGACCGTGCGGTCATCTTCAGTAAATACTAGAACTGAAAAAATGAATTAAATGAATTAAACATCCAATTTATTTTACTTTTTTACGTACCTGATCGACCGATCCTATATTTTTGCTCCAAAACCACTGTAAACAGGAAAATAAGTGGGGATTGCCTAAACCGTTTTGCAAACGGGAAACAATAGAAAAGAATTTTGCGAATTAGTAAGCTATGGGTTATTACAAGACTTTAAGAACGATTTGGAGACCGGTCAGAAACGGTATCTCAGTGCTAGGGTGGACCGGAGAGAATTTTTAAAATTTTCAAAAATAACTGCCAGAAGATCTCATGACCCACTGATTTATGGTAACAGTTTCAAGACCCTCCCTGATATTTCTATGAAAACCCGTTTAGTTCAGCAGGTAGAACGACAAATTTTGTCAGTCTCATTGGCGATTGTATAAGGATAATATTTAACCTATAGAAAACTTTTTCCGTCTGAATGTGCATAGCCTGATCTAAACATGACATTTTGCCACCAATTCAACTAGTGATTCATGAAAATGTTTGATGACTTTGATGCCCTAACATTATCACTGCAAATAATTTTATGGCCCATCCAAGCAGATACGTTCTGACCAGTCCCTTATCAGCAGTCAGGCCAGTACGCAGAGAGTGTGCCGATGGGTGCGTGCCGCAGATTGAGCGAGTTTTTGTATTACTTTTCATAGAAAATTGACATTGTAATTTGAAGTTGAAACCTGAGAAAACATGTCAGACAGCTGTAAGGTATTATTTGCATTGAAAACCATAACTGGGCCGCAGCCCAAGTTAAGAAACAAAACCAAAATCTATGTCAAGCACTAGAACAGCTGATCAAAAGTAGCTACTAATTGCTGTGATTTAAGGTTACCGTACTGTGACCTTGGACTGTGTTCTGCTTTAAAACGATACAGGTGCGTCTGTGTTAAACCGTAGATACCTTAAATATATCAAGTTAAAGATAATAGAGCGGGCTTTCGAACTTTATTAAAACTTTTGAATGAAACTGATGAATTTTTAGATTATTTTACGCTCTCTAAAAACTAGTGGTAAAGTCGTTTTTCGAAAGTTACAAGTCCAACCGATTATTGATATTTAATGATTTAATTAATCCACCAGTTTCTAGACCAAAAGTGCTAAAAAATGTGTCTGCGTTTTTTCATATTCAATTGCAGAGGAAAGTTGTGGCGCTTTTTCGAATTAGGGTTTAAAAAAGTCTATAGACCGTGCAAAACTTGCTTTGAAAAAGTTTCTCTAAAACTTAAAAAAATTGCAGACACCTTTTTATTTTTCATATATTAAAGAAGCTACTGTGCAAATGTTAGGGGAAACAAACAAATTCCCTTTGATTTGGAACTTTCAAAAGGCTACTTTAATGCTCGCTTTTAGAGAACATAAAAAATCTAAAAAATTATTATAATTCAAATTTTTAGTATAGTTCGAAAGCCAACTATATAAGCTTTAATTTAATATACAGGTTTACATATCTACAGTTTAAAACAGACGCCCTCTATTGTTTTAACGCAAAACGCCCCTGAAGGTATACGGTAACCTCCACTAAATATAATAGCTACAAAAGTACCTAGTACGCAATCCTCAAACGGAGTTGATTTGGTAACTAAAGTGGAAACATCGTGTTTTTTGTGTTTGTAACTTTCTGCTATTGTCATTCAGCCTCTTACATGCCTTGTTTGAAAGCCATGTGTGTGATGTATTTGGCTCTAATTTGTCCTGCCTGTGTCAGTGGCGAGCAGTGTGTGATTGCTTGAATAGAGACCATGTATTGTCCGATACTGACCTTTGCGTCCTGCCATAATTTTCTTTTATGGCACTCAATGAGATCGATGTACCATTCCATGGTGCTCACTGACTAACGCTAAAAATATTCCAGGAGTTTGCCAGGAGTTTTCCAGGGTAGAAAATATGATTTTCCAGGACCCAACCACGCCACCAAAACAATCATGCGGTTCTTCAGCTTTCTGGTTGAAGCAAAATGGGACCAAAATGACCACACTAATAAAATGCTAAAAGTACAATCGGGAGTCAGATGGTTTTGCAGGTTTTGGTTTGTTAATAAAAGTTTTGAAAATTTTTCCACAAAATTCCAGGAGTTTTCCGGGAGTACAGGGAAATTCTCTGTTTTTCCAGGAGTTTTCCAGGAGTACAGGGAAATTATCTCTTTTTCCAGGTTTTTCCAGGGCCCTGGAAGAAAATTTCAAAATTCCAGGAGTTTTCCTGGGATTCCAGGAGTAGTGAGCACCATGACAATTCCTGTATTTCTGATATCACATAAAATTTCTGATTAGACTACAAACTGTCAGTTACCCATAGTCTCCACCCAAAGTGCATAACAGTAACGAGCCAAACACGCTCCAAACAGCAAGACCACCGTGTGAGGCCCAGGACCACGCAACTGCAATTGCACATCCATCTGGAGTCCAAGCAAGACACTGGACACTACCTGTTTTTTGAATCACATCTATAGAGGCCATTAGTTAAGGGCTAATACTTAAGTCGAAATGATATTTATTCAACATAATTTAACTGCTATGAAAACGCATGTAAGAAAAAAGCCTTTTACGAGGCCATTTGCCCTGTTGGATCCGATACTTATCTCTGGGTTTGTGGTAAATAGAAGAAAGTCATTGACTATCCCTGGACGGGGCACTGTTAGTTTGAAACGCACTACGTTTAATTTATGATTGATTTAGAGATTAAGTTAATAATTGATTTGAAAGTATGTACGTAGTACGTGTAACTGATCACTTAAATTATTAGTTTTGCACTTGGCACGCAGTTTCTGCTTTTACTTGTTGGATTCCGCGTGGTGTAAATCTATCGCTACATATATTGCTGTTTTTACATCGTCTACTTGCGCTACCTTAATTCGGAGTCATCAACCAAAGTAAGCTCTTTTATTCATTTATCTTATCTTGCAGTTGCTACAGTTTCATGATTTGAGTATTTTCTTGTTATAAGTCGATTTTACTTGCATTCTTTAGTTAGCCTGCTACATGTATGTCATTTACTGATATTACAATTTTATTAGCAATTTAATATATATTAATTTTTAGCTATACATCTCGCTACTTAAGATAAGCTATCTAAATTGTTTTCAGTTCGAACCTCTCGTTTGCTATTCCACTCTGTATGCTATCACCGCAATCGTCTGCTACCATTAGAGATTTACCGCAATCGTTCGAACACTGTTGTTTGAATAAAAACTTATTGAACATAAAGGGAGTGTGAGAGTGTTCGAATCGTCGATTTGTCAACCCCCTGTTGTAACTGTTTAAATCAAGAGGATCATTGAAGGGTTACAGGCACTACTCAGTCGCAGGTTAATCTCCAGCAGAGGCTGGTACTCATTTTATCGACCTCGTAGGTATGGATAACTGAGTCAGCTTTTGCAGAAAGAAAATCGCATAAATTTTCAACACTCAGCTGAGCTGGGGTTTGAACCAGAGACCAGTTGTGGTGAGAATGCAGAGATCCTACCACTGCGTCAATCATGCCGTCATTGTAACAAGAAAAACTAGAAAAGGGTAAGAGATAAAAACAATTTTTAGTAGTAATAGACTGCTACATTGTAAACTTGCCAATTATTTCTGAATCAAATCTGCTGTTTAAATGATCTCTACCATTAAATGCATTAAGAAAGTTTATTTTTGACTTCTTGCGTGCCGTATTTATTTTCATTCTTTGGAAATTTGTAAATACGTTTGTATTGGTTTCAAATGAAGATTCCTTTACGGTTAAATATAAAAAATCAACGAATTGCACAAAAATATTTCAACAGCTAATTATCTTTATTAAGTACCCCAATCAATACTGAGGTTCAACCATGAAAATTTTTCGACGTACACAAATCTTTTAGCTTGCTGTAAGTTCCATTATGAGCAAAAGTTTTTGATGCCCAAACATTATCTGAAGTTCCATGACGAAAAAATATGTTTTTATTACCTTGAAAGTGTAACTGAAGCTCTACTCTAAGCTAAAGCGTTATTTACCTAGCTGAAGTCCCATCCTGCTGTGCACCAGTCTTTATTACTGTAACCATAACTAAACCTCCCTCCCCTCCCACTGGTAAAAGAAAACGTCCACACCATGCTGCTTTCGAAGGATACCTGGGTAATCCTTACTTGACAGGAGGAGCTTGTGTGTAATCTGTAGTGCTCCTGTTATATCATCAAACCCATACACCAGGCACTCACCACTGAAAAATAAAGATTAACTCATCACAAACAATTTACTCTTGTACACAGCTAAAGCTAAATCTTTTATGAGCCAAAGTGGCCCATTGGAGCCGGTGCTTAACTCCGGTTTCTGTAGTGATAAGCGGATGAGAGCCATTGACTCCCCCTGAAAGTGACACTAATCCATCGCAGGTTAGCCCCCAGCAGAAGCTGGTACTTGTTTTACCGACCTCGGGAGGATGGAAAGCTGAGTCAACTTTGGCGGAAAAGAAGGTCACACAAATGTTTAACACTTGGCTGAGCCGGGGATTGAACCTGGGACTTTGTGGTTAGAAGGAAGAGATCTTACCACTGCGCCAACCACGCCGCTGTTACTTTTGTATACAAAGTGGTACAATATATTTGCTGATGTAATTGTTTACATTCTGCTTAATAGCATACAACTTTAAGAGGAGAAAGAACCAAAATAAAAGGAATTGAGTTTAAACATGAGAAAGGCAAAGAAAGTGAGGTGTGCGACCAATATTTCGTTCTATAGAAGATATCGTGTCTAAAAAACGCAAAACAACTGGGTGGCAAAACCTAAGTTCTTACATTCTCTGAACGTTTCCAACACTTAAAAACATATCACAAAAACAGCATTTAATAACATAATGTTCTCACTTTTTTCAGAAGAGGTCTCTTTTGCGAATCTATTTCAATATTCAGTATTTCTCAGTTAGATGTGAATTATAAAGCAAGGTACATATACTAATGAAGCAAATAATGTAAAGAAAGATTCCTAACTAAATCTAGAGAGCAAGGCAAATGAATAATTATTATGCAGTAAGCAGTGATAAGTAATGGTAATAGGACTTTGTGTTCGTCCAATTCTGTCTGTTATCATTACGCATCATTAACAAAATTGGATGAGCGCAAAGCGCGAATCCAACTTCTTTAAACACAAGTAATGATAACAGACAGAATTGGACGAACACAAAGTCCTATTACCAATTTATCATAATAATTACAATTTATGAAAACTAAACTGAAAGACAAAATATTTGCAGATAAAAACACATTTTACTAATTTTCACATTATTTGTAATGGTAATGATACTTTCTCAGTAGAATCGATGCTCGATCTTTAAACTTTTGTTTGTCAGCTTGCACAACGGGTTTTGTAAAGGTTA
>JAOCPT020477694.1:0-12834 GCA_026546935.2 Palythoa grandiflora
GACTATGGTGTAACAATATGAGGATTACTGTTCAAACAGAGGCAAAAAGAAAAATGATGATTATCATAAAGATATAATGTATCCAACTCGAAAGCGTCTCATAACTAGTATATACTAAAACATTGTAATTTTGCACAACAACCGCAAAAATATAACAAGAATGTTCAAATTAAAATTATGCACTGCAAGAAAGTTGTGCAAAAAATGTAATACCAAACTTGACTCCCTCGCTTGGAGCTCTCACAAATTAAAAAAGCTTAATTCTTTTTGAGGGATTGGAGCGTATTCTACACATGATCAAAGAATATCAAGTTGATGATGACAATGATTGTTATTATCATCATCATCATCATCATCATTATCATTATCATTATTATTAAGTGCAACCTAAGAGTATCTTGTTGTCATTGATATAAAGTTAATACTATTATACTCTTAGACAAAACCACTTCAAACGTTGATGGAAATCTCACTGTTAAAGTATATGGGCAAGCCTTGCCGCCTAATCACAGTAAGAACACGACTGCAACCCTTGATGAGGTAGAAAAACTAATTGAAAAGTACCTTAAATCGATCAGTGCCGCCACTTTGTGCTCACGCGAAGAAAAAATCTGTGTTCGAGGGCCGCAGGGACCGCCTGGGGTACCTGGGCTAAGAGGAATCGCAGGAAGGCGTGGTAAACGGGGACGAAAGGGAAGAGAAGGACCACTGGGACCGCTGGGACCCCCAGGACCTAGAGGACCAAGAGGACGGAGAGGACCTCCTGGCCCCAGCGGACAGGGAAATCAAGGGCCAGTTGGTCCCACAGGGGTACCCGGTGAATCGGATTCTGAACCTCACGTGATCATTTCACCACCTTTAAACGCACTTGTAGAAAATCACACAGCCGTGTTTCATTGCTCTGCCGATGGTAATCCTAAGCCACTAGTAAAGTGGATCAAGAATTCTGGCTAACTGGATAAGAAGAGAACCACTACAGACCATACAGGGAAACTAGAAATCAGGAGAGTAACATATAATGATTCTGACAACTACACTTGTGTGGCAGAAAATATCCTGGGGAAATCGAATGCAACTGCCACTCTGAAAGTTGCAGGTAAGTAAACATTGATACAAGAAAGCTGAAATTAACTCCCGATCTGGAGGTAGCTAGTGGTTAATATTATAATATTATCTATCAATAGGCCCGACACTGAGAGACATATTGTTTTAGCATAAACCAAACCAATAATTAGCGCTTTTGAAAACAATTTATTTCAAAAAATCCATATTTCTGGGCAAAAGAAGTTTTACAACTATTCTTCCAAAATCTGACTCAAGTATGAACATATGATCACACAAAGTTAGTCATTTATCAATGAAATTACTGCAAAAACATATTGCGCTTTCTCAGTGTTTAAAGGGGTTCCTTCCTTGTCTATTTTTGGAATTTCATTAACCAAAACGGGAGCAAAATGGGAAGCTATTTTCCCATTTCACGGATGAAGCTGAAGGACCGAGGTGAATTGTGTAGGATGTTAGTTTTTTGATGAACTAAGCAGTGCCCGGGAAAAGTGACATTTACCTGTTTTTGGTTAATACCTAATTTCTATATTCCTTTGATTACTACTCACCATTGTCAAGGTCTTCTTTTGAAACTTGTTTTGATTTCTTTCACTCTTATGTTCTGTTAGGATTAAGAATGCTTTTATAAAACACAGCTGGCAAAGTTTTACTTTGTTTTTAGATCTATTATTATACTTTCAGAAATCAGAAAGCATACATTTTTCACAGACCCGACAATAATGTTATCTCTTAAAAGTCATTTCTTAAAAGTCTCACCAAATTTCAATTGTTCCAGGTTTGCCCATCTTCACTAGAAAGCCACCATCGTTTCTTACAGTACAGGAATTCACTTCTGTAAATATCTCCTGTCACGTGTATGGCCACCCCACCCCCGTTACACAGTGGTCCCGGCCAATCTTACCCATTGCCCAATCACGTGTCAGAACGCACAACGGTTTGCTGTCCTTCAATCCAGTGCGAAAAACAGACAATGGAGTTTTTATTTGTAAAGCGACCAACAAACATGGATCTATTCAATCAGTGACAAACTTGAATGTGAAAACAGGTGAGTTTATATATTTGAAACAGTTATCTTAAAAGCTAATGGAAGAAATTTAATAATTTTATCTTATTACCGATGAATTGTTTATACTTCTACTTAGCAAAGAATGGATATCCGCACATGTGAAAAGAACAGTTTTGTATAAACAAAAATTAGCTTCTTGAAAACATTTAACGTTTAATTTCGCGAATTTGGAGCAGAAATATTTCGCAAATTAAGTAACCCGTGCTCGTTTTTTAAACTGCACCATTGGTCATTTGCCGGATTTCTCGAATAATTTGCGTTTTTCTCTTGATGGGAGGTGTTATCAGCGTCGAAATTGTGGATAAAACTACCGAAGATTACCACTTGTGCGAGGGGTGCTGAATATTCCAGTAAAATAGAATGCGGATATAGACACTTCCAAAAAGAATGAAGCCATCATGAACTAAGGGTCAAGCAGCTGATCACAGAGAACTATAAGGAGCCAGATAAATTCGAACACTGTACTGAGGAAGTGTTAAAAGTTAAAGACTGTCGCAGTTTTAAAGTTTTATGCTAATGCAATCATCCGGCAACTGATTTGAAGTTCAATTAACGTTTTAGCTTACATGTATATAAGCCATAGTGTTTTAAAATGCTAATTAAGCGATTCCTTTGTTAAAGTTTGACAATAGAAATTTGTTATTGTGGGTTATTTAGAGTTAAGTTCGGTTCTTTTGTTCAAAACTGATGGAGGGACCACGTTGGAGATAAGATGTTTTTCAGTTCAGCAGAGGTTACCGCGCTTAGTTTCGTTTGAATATTCCTGTGCTCGTGTGGCGATTATCCAGTTGATTTCGTACGGCTTGTTTTGCTCTTTTAATTTAAGATCCAGATGCATTCGGATAATTCTGTGCTGATTCTGTATTTTTCGTGCCTAAATGAATGGGTATACCCGTTGCATCTTAAATTTGTTTGAACGTTTTTTCTGTTAGGCCAAACTAGATGTTTTCATTGTTTTCTTCCTTCACTGTGGCTTTATATGGCATGCTGCTGGTTTGGCAATGATTTGGAGCGGACAGGTAGTATTTTTTCCTGTAGTTGAAATATTTGTTATTTCCGAACATTTCGGCATTTCATTGTTTAATACATAAAAAAATTAAATAAATCTGTGATAGAAAAATAAAATAAAATGTAATAGATATGCAAAAACAGTTTTACTTGTTGCGCTTGCAAACGCGTAAGAAATCTTTAAACTGCCTTTTAAACTTTAAACTTATAGTTTCAAACAACTTTGCTCTGCGCTTGTAAAAAGTGAACGTCATAAATTGGATGTTTTAGTTTGTTGTCTGTTCCAGGGTGCGGCATTTATTCGAGGGCGGCGTTTATTAATATTTTGGCTCTCAGGTGTGGCGTTTATTCGAGGGCGGTGTTTAATCGAGGGCGGCGTTTATTCGAATAAATACGGTAGTCTGGTTCGTGAAATCGACAACAGTCTTTCTCAGGACTACACTAACCTGGGCAATACATACATACATACATATAACTTTATTTATCCACAGATTTGAAATCTGAACATACAATCTAAAACTTTGAGTCCTACCATGACATTTCCTCCAAGAGTACAATTGCCTGTCCATTACAGCACAACCATTTTTTGCATTTAATCTAAATCAATAAACACATAAAAATATAATAAATATAGTTTTACCACTTTTTCTCAGTTTTCTTATTTTTGTTGTTCCATATGTGACCCGAGTGATTTCTTGACTTTTTTTACCTCAAGCCCTCTTGAAATTTTATTTTGGGCCTGTTTGGCATTGCTTGTTGCAATGCAGTCTTCTGTTTCTTATTACTGCTGTAAGTATCATCATAATTGTCATCATCTCGTTTTCTTTTCTTTTCTACATTTGATAATACAGTACTATGTGTAACTGCTGAGGAATGTAATACTGCTT
This sequence comes from Palythoa grandiflora, assembly GCA_026546935.2. NCBI lineage: Eukaryota > Metazoa > Cnidaria > Anthozoa > Zoantharia > Sphenopidae > Palythoa > Palythoa grandiflora. Next base: position 4,027 of record JAOCPT020477694.1, read on the forward strand.
CTTGGGTTTTTGTACAGTACACCAATTCTCCCTGCTTTTCCCGATTTCCATCAAGGGATTTTTGTTGATCTTTAACAAACACTTGCTCGTAGCTGCAGTTTTCTAAATTTCTATGGCAGGGTACGTCTTTCTGTCCGTCAACTGCTATCTCTACTGCGGTAGAAGTAGTGGCATCACCGTCCAATTTCCCTTTTAATCTCTGAACGTGTTTCAAATGGCCTTTTGCTTTACAATGCCGCTCATACCCAGAGTGACTTTTTAAATTTCTGTAACATGTTGCACACCAAAACTCACCACCTTCTTCCCTCAAAATAAGCTGTAATTTCTTTCGATGTTTCTTTCCGTTTATGTGAGATTTACAGCTACTATATTCCATATACCTATGACAAATCTCGCAGTAGAACTTTTCCCGGAACTTTTGAGTTGATTTAGCAATTACTTGGACCTGGGAACCCGATCTTGCTCCCGGTTGAGGACGCATTTTCTCTCTGTTTCTGCCAATACTAGTATCCATTTTTTGCTATTTGGATTTTTTAGATTTTACACGCAAGTGATGCACGCTTCATGAACAAAACGAAAAAGACAAAATGTCCGCCAGTTTTTACCAATAACCGCTGGACAGTTGAGACACGATAACTGGTTCCCAATCCTCAGGATGGTCTTTAGCTCTAGCTCTCCACTTCGACTACTTCCATCTTGCAGTCAGTGATAACTAAAATGAAATCGGTTACAGCTCAAATTCTGGGGCGTCGGCACGAGGGGGTGGCAAGGGGGGCCGTCGCCCCCCCAAAAATCTGATTGGAGGTGCATCGCCCCCCCAAAAATCATGTTGAAGCCCTTGATTATTTACGTATGTGATACCTGTAGCAATAATTTAGATCTCAAAATGCAGGAAACAGCGTTTCAGAGGGGTTAAAAATTCAAAATTTCCCGGGGGAACATGCCCCAGACCCCACTAGTTTGCTCGCGCCTGTGGCGCCCGATATCTTGCCCCCCTAATTAAAAATTGCTGCCGGCGCCTGTGGTGACAACCTGGCTAAATGGCAGAAGTCCACCGAATGTATCATATCCTTTCACTGACAAAGCAAAACTAAGAATGGACAAAACAATTATGTAGGAAAGCACATGGCGAAACCATGTTTTATAAAAGGTACGATAAAACAGATCTAAGAAGGGGACCCACGGTAAACAAGCCAGACCTGTACTCAGAGGGGGTGTGTGGGGATCTTACGCACCTCCCCCTATCCTTCCCCCACTGGATTAAGCGAACGTTTTTGTATTAGTTGTCATAAAATTTGAAATTTAAGTGGAAGTCCATAAAAGAAAATACTATATGCAGCTGTAGCTAGCACTCTCTTGTATTATTTTTAGTGAAAACAGATGAAAACCACAACCGGCCAACCAAACTCGTTCCCAGGGCTTTTCCGTTGAGTTTGGGTGAAAGTCCTGGGAACGAGATTGCCGGCCAACATCAAGAAACAAAAGTCACGAACACGAAAGCAGCAGATTGCCGCAAAAACAACACTTAAAGTAATTATATTTTTGCCAACGGAGGTTAAAACGCCGATGTCTTTTTTATACAACTTGAATTTTAGTTTCATAGAGTGCGTGTCCCATCACACCCTCGAATACTCGTGCTTTCGGCGCTCGCTTTCAACCCCCAACAAACGGTCTTTAAAAAAGTCTTTTGTCTTTTTCTATACCAATATTTCCCCAACATAACCAAAGTATTAAAGTTTTATTCAAAATCCCATTTAACTATTAGCACGTCACTGTGAACGCGATTATAAATCATTCCATGAAGCTACAAGCAATGAACTAAAGCGAAAATGTTTAGGACGTTTAAATTTGCTAAACACGCCCAAGGTCTTACCGAGGTTTATCACGATTTTACAACTGGTCTTTATTTGATTAGTCTTTTCATTATAAAAAACATTAACTATATGCGTCACACGTTCTGGCTTTGACACAAGTGCTACTCAACGTCCTTAGGTTATAATCTGCAGTATCTTAAGGTTTAATTCACATCAGTTATACTAAATCTTGTATACAGACTTATTTTTGCAACCTGTGCTGTTAAACTACTTAGATCTAAAGTTTACACAAAGTTCTTACATTTTTGTGTCCATCGTAAACACTGTAAAAGTTTTAAACTCAAAGTTCTTTCCTCACGCATGAATCACAGACGATAGCCAACAATGAACACGCCGCTCCACTCGCTCTGCATCGGGTCGTCACTCTTTCCCGCCTTTGCGCACGCGGCCTTCGCTTTTTGCGCGATGCTTGTTTTCTTATCTGCAGGATGAATCAAGGTGATGGTAAGTTTTCCTGTATCTCCAGCTGGGTACCACAGGTTTGCTGAGTTGACTGCAGCAATATCACTCCCAGTTGCTATATTGAGGTATTGTTTGTATTTATCTTCCCCTTGCTGGGTGTACATCTCAAAGTATCCGCGTTGAAAAGTGCTGCCCTCGTTGTACGTCGTCGCAAATGTGTAGACCAGAACTTCTTTGACTTCCCCAGGCAAGAGACTGCTGAAATCGTACGTCTTCGCCTGGTTTGGGAATTCGGGAAGATATCCAAGATTGATTTGAACGGGTTTGTAGGCCATTGCTTTGGAGCTCGGAGACTTCACTGCGATACGACTAACCAAAAGTGACTAAACAACAACAGAGTTCCTTATTTTATTAGTTTAAGATTGACTCCTTTTGACGTAAGAGGCGTAGAACACTCTCAGGTCCACCCTGATTGATATTGGTCTTGCTTTGTGTAGTATTAAACATTTCTCCTTTATTGTATGGCTTGCTTGCGTAATTATTTGTAAACAAAACACTTACAACATGGCGTAATGCCTAAAGATGAAGTCGACGCAAGTCACGACAACGGCTAAAACTCTAAAGCGAATGCATTGGACGTCTGAAATTTAGAAGCACGACTAAGATTTATTACATATTGTAGCTTCGATTTTAGTTTTTTTTTTCTGCGAAAGAAATTAATTGACTTTTCTGACTTTTTGAACGTCAAAAGTTAATGAACTTTTACGAGCGCAAGTGGCTCATTGAAGCCCCTGTGTATCTCCTGTTTCTGTAATGTTAAGCGGATGAGAGTCATTGAATCCGCCCATCGCAGGTTAGCCCCCAGCAGAAGGTGGTACTCATTTTACAAACCTCTCAAGGATCGAAAGTTGAGTTAATTTTGGAAGAAAGAAGGTCGTATAGATGTTAAAACCTTGGCAGAGCTGGGGTTCGAACTCCGGCATCTTGTGGTAGAAAATTGACTAAAACTTAGCGATACAGTATAAAACATAAAAAGATTCACTGTAAAGACTGCTCAACAAACGATGAATATACTTCGCCTCTAATTCAGCCTTACAATACATGTTTCGCAAGGCGTTTCATTTTCCATATGCTCTCATTTTGTTGCTTTGGATTCCAGATCTCCCACTATCATTAAACATGTCACTTAACCATTTTTGAAATTATATGTCTTGTAGACGTTGTTTAACAAACAACGAAGGAAACAGAACAAGCTAACCTTTACTTTTTTTACTTTGCTTTGCTTCACTTTACTTCGCTTCTCTTTACTTTACTTTACTTCACTTCTCTTTACTTTACTTTACTTTACTTTATTTTTACTTTACTTTACCTTACCTTACTTTACTTCACTTCACTTCAGTTCACGTCTCTTTACTTCTCTTTACTTTACTTCACTTCACTTCACTTCTCTTTACTTTACTTTACTTTACTTTATTTTACTTTACTTTACTTTACTTTACTTTACCTTACCTTACTTTACATCACTTCACTTCTCTTTACTTCACTTCACTTCACTTCACTTTAACTTACTTTACTTTACCTTACTTTACTTTACTTTACTTTACTTTACTTTACTTTTCTTTACTTTACTTTACTTTACTTTACTTTACTTTACTTTACCTTACTTTACTTTACTTTACTTTACTTTACTTCTCTTTACTTTACTTTACTTCACTTCACTTCTCTTTACTTTACTTTACTTCACTTCACTTCACTTCTCTTTACTTCACTTCACTTCACTTCTCTTTACTTTACTTTACTTTACTTCACTTCACTTCACTTCACTTCTCTTTACTTTACTTTACTTTACTTTACTTCACTTCACTTCACTTCACTTCTCTTTACTTTACTTTACTTTACTTCACTTCACTTCTCTTTACTTTACTTTACTTTACTTTACTTTACTTCACTTCACTTCTCTTTACTTTACTTCACTTCACTTCACTTCACTTCTCTTCTCTTCACTTTACTTCACTTCACTTCACTTCACTTCTCTTTACTTTACTTTACTTTACTTCACTTCACTTCTCTTCACTTCACTTCTCTTTACTTTACTTCAATTCAATTCACTTCACTTCTCTTTACTTTACTTTACTTCACTTCACTTCACTTCTCTTTACTTTACTTTACTTCACTTCACTTCACTTCACTTCTCTTTACTTTACTTCACTTCACTTCACTTCACTTCACTTCACTTCTCTTTACTTTACTTTACTTTACTTCACTTCACTTCACTTCACTTCACTTCACTTCACTTCTCTTTACTTTACTTTACTTTACTTCACTTCACTTCACTTTACTTCTCTTTACTTTACTTTACTTTACTCTACTCTACTCTACTCTACTTTACTTTACTTTATTTTTCTTTTCTTTTTATTGTAAATTGATTAATAACACCAAAGCACGTGCACTTGATGCGGATTTTCCTCCAAGTGGCGAGTGATATTTTACAATTACTTACGTGACATTGACAGATCCCTTTCACACACTTACAAAAGTTTCGAAAGTAAGTTCGCAAGCGCTGTCGTATTACATCTATGAAATTTACTGTGTATGACAGTGTGCACGTATTTCTTTTCTTTCTTTCTTTTCTTTCATTTCTTACACGCTTTTTGTTATATAAGAACCAACTTTGTAAAAACACTCGGGCTGTGATTTGCCCAAAAATTAAGAATTAAAGTTCTAAACAAAACTGCGCTTCTTTTACTTTAAAAACGTCAAAAGCGCCAAGTTCAAAGGTTCTGCTTAGATATATTTATAAACGTTACCTAATAAACGCTTTTTTTATACGCTTACAGTACCTGATTCACTAAAACGGTGGTGACCTTTATCCCTAAAATGACCTCAGATGTTAACAAAACACGTGCTTCTGATCGCTGCAAGCATTTCGAAGATTTTCTCTTGATCTCCTCCTTCACAGAAACCAAAAACGGTATGATTTTCTATTAGCCTAAAAAAACACACATCACTTCGCCCAAGATAACTATAATTACTCTTTGGTGCAAATGTTTATTTTCGGCGCTCTCCATGCTATTGTACGTGACCCGTCAAATAAGATCATGTGACAGACTCCAATAAGAGTTACTCGTCAATTCATTGGCAAGAAAATCTGCATCAAGTTCCCATGCATTGGTGTTATCAGTCAATTCATAATGGTAATTGAACTGAGTGGAGTGCAATTTGTTCTGAAATTTCAAAATTGAACGAGCGCGCAGCGCGAGTTTGATTTGAAGTCACAAGTATGATTTCAGACCCAAATTGCACGACACAAAGTTCAATTACCAATCATATTCATTTTGAAATCACTTTTTATAAGCCAAACATATAATTCTTTTTTGTCATTTTTTAAAGTCAAAAGTGTGCAATATTCGGCATTGTCAAAATGTTTTATAAAAGTAACACTATTTTCCTGGGTTTTGATTGGTTGTTGTAGCCTTTTCTGTACGTTGTGATTGGTTGATCAAAATAGTGCGATTACAGACTCAAAAGAGTGCAATTAATGCTTAACTTGCATTGTTGGGAACCAATCAAACTGCAGGAAACACCAGTGATTCCAAAATGGATTTATAATTAATGATGAAATTATATTGTTGGGAACCAATCAAATTGCAGGAAACACCAGTGATTTCAAAATGGATTTATAATTAATGATGAAATCATATTGTTGGGAATGGATGCGGAAATGTAATAAATGCGATATTCAACTGTTCAACAGTCGATCTCATTGGCTAAACTTTGAAATTCGACCATATCTTTATAAGCAATAAAATTTCCTTCTTTCTGGTTCACTCATTCATTCACACAAAAGAAACATTGCTTTAAAATATAGTTTCATTTCATTTTACTTTAAACCATGTTGTACACAGGTTAATGTATTCTCAGTATGAAAATCTAAACATTCTGGTGTGGGAAGAGCGAAATGCTGCAGAACAGTGGGAGATACTCTAGTTCTTACTCGGACCATTACTTCAATATCACAGGTATTTGTAGTTACTTGATACTTCACAAGGTATTGTACGTTCTTTCTTCTTATACAGTAGTTCAACATCCAGGGAGTTCTTTCTAAATTGGGGTAATTTGGTTGTGCCGCGCACTGGGCTTAAGCTAAGCTAAGCTAATTCCTCTTACGAGCCTAAGTGGCCCATTGGGGCCGGTGCTTATCTCTGGTTTCTGTAGAGTGAAGCGGATAAGAGTCATTGACTCTCCCTGGACGGGACACTGATTCATCGCAGGTTATCTCCCAGCAGAAGCTGGGTCTCATTTTACCGACCTCGGAAGGATGGAAAACTGAGTCAACTTTGGCGGAAAAGAAGGTCACATAAATGTTCAACACTCGGTTGAGCCGGGGGTTGAACCTGGGACCTTGTGGTTAGAAGGCAGAGATCTTACCACTGAGCCAACCACGCTGCCGCTCCGCGCACAGGGCTTAGTAGCCTTTTAAAGCTGAAGTTACTAAAAAATTAACGGCGTTAAAAACGTTTTATCAGAGTTACCAGAATAGGGGCGTTTTCTGTTTTTTTTGTTTATTTGTTTGTTTGTTTTTTTATCAAGTGTACCTAAATGGGAACGTGAATATATCTCGTGTCTCATTCCTGCAATGTGTGTGAGCTTGTTTTATTTGGTAAGATCTCTTCCTGCCAAGCGTAAGGCCTCGGGCTCGATCCCCATCCTTGCTGAGTTGAACATTCGTGTGGCCTCCTTTCACCACACCGTCCGTGGACAGGGACGTGAAGCCGTTGGTCTGGTCGCCTAAACTTAAGGTTACCGTATACCTTCAGGGGTGTTTTGCATCAAAACGATACAGTGCATCTGTTTTAAACCGTAGATACCTATATCAAATTAAAGGTTATAGAGCTGGCTTTGGCGACATTTTGACTTTGTGCGACTTGAAGGTGATGAAAGTGAAAATTGTTCAAAAATCAATTGCGAATTTTAGAGATTTAAGACACCATTGAAATTCAGTTTTTCATTGCAATAATGGTTATTAAAGATTATTTTTATCATTATTTATAGTTTAAGGTCACTTGAGAACCCGAACAAGAGTTATGGCCCGGTGTTGTTGTCTCACCTTGGTCGCAGGGGGCATTTATTACTCGGGCTACCTGTGGTAGGCCGAGTCTGCGTCTGCGTATTTTATCTATCGACGTATCGACAAAGGTGTAAGCCTGCGTTACTATAACTACTTGAGTCGGTCAACGGTGCGACGATACCGCGATTGTATTGCTGATTGGTTGTGATTTGGTTAAATTGTGTGTTGTTACATGCAAATTTTTCAAGACTGAAAACAACAGAACAAAGGCCCGTTTAAGTCCGCATGCACCTACACAGCTAGGAACACTCACTTGGAATTTTGTTTGAAGAATTTTGTGTGTGAATTTGAAGCTGAATGAAAGTATTTAACACTTCAAAATTCCATTTCGAACTATGACAAAATTAAAACACGCATTACAGATTGGATACATTTTTGAGGTTCCAAGTTTAAGTGTAGCCCGAGTAAACGCCTTTACAGGCGTCTAGTTTTTAAATAACTTTTATAAACTATGTGATGCAGTCCTGTCCTCAAGTCCCTCAACATTACCAATCTACTCAATACTAATATCTACCGATATTATTATATCTAAATAATAATATTTTCCCGCAGAGTAAAACTGCCGGACGGGAACTTAATGATATTTGCTAATGCGCGAGATCTTAAGAAAGACAAAAGAGTATAACTGAAGTTAAATCTGTCGAGTGCGTAAAAAATGCATTGAATAAATAGGATTACACGCTTATGTTAAAACCACAAATTGACTAACTTGGGGATGATATATCTAAAATTTATAAGCTGGATAAAATCATTAAAGTCAAAAACTTAAAACTAGTTAAAGAATTAAAAACGTTTTTAAACAGCGCAGAATTACTCTGAATTTCACGCAGTGACGCGATCTATAGACTGTCGGGATGCATAGCTTTCTCTTGTACACCAGATGGGCTTTGTGATTGTCTACAAAACTGTCTGCTGTGAAGTAGAAGCTCTCAGAATAGCCAAGGCACTTACCTGGCACCAAAAAGACAGATCAAGTATCTTCCTCGTTGACAGACTTATATGAGTTTTTATTCCAAATATTGCTTTAAGTTTTAGATACTCAAATACTCGTAATTTTTGAAATACTTTACCGATTTAATCAAATAAACGTTAAAATTTATCAAATCAGGATGAAAAAAGAGAGGTTCTAGTCAGTGCTAGCTCTACCATGGTTTAGAATATTAAATATTGTTATTGTTATTGTTACTGTTATTGACCGTGGCTGTATGTGGAGATGAACTGTTACGCGGCGAATTAAATGTATACACCGTATTTCCTCGAATAAACGCTGCACCCTGGAACATACAACGAACCGAAACATCGAATTTATCTGATTTCTTGGGCGTTGTATCATATAGACTCTTGTTATTTGGCCATCGAAGTTTGATCAAAAATATAATACAAACAGCAGTGATAAACATATTC